>JACXGI010007644.1:0-22398 GCA_016801175.1 Esox masquinongy
TAGTATGGTATGGTGTGTAGTGGTGTAGAGTGGTGTAGCTAGGTGTAGTATAGTATGGTGTGGTGGTGTTCCAGTGTTTCATTGTGTGATGTACATGTCAACAGTGACTGGGAGTGGCCAAATGAAGCAGCAGAACAGTGATGTTGTTGGTCCAAAGGCTAAGTGACAGACACCAGGAATGATTCTAGTGTTGCATCAGCGTCTTCTCCACCCCAGTGGGTGTGTGTTATGGTGCTAAGAAACTGTAAGCCATTTCAACCCTAACCATGTCCTCTGGCTATTGCACACAGCACATAAACATGGCATATCAATAATAAAAAATCGGCCATAGTGGGAGTGACTATGTAATCTTACTGAAGTGTTTGTCATTACATTTTAGAAAATCACAGAACAGTGAGACATGGGTGCATAGGATATGTCTTGTGAGAGACAGCTGGTTGCAGGATTAAGCCAATTAACATGTCTACGCTATGCGCAAGAAGCTGACGAAGGCCAAGTTTGATGCATTGATCCACCTCTCTGTGCTTTGGGGTGGAGGTGTCTTGGAACTCGATTAGACAGGCCATCAATGGACGTCATTTACAAGGTCAGGGATTGTCTCTTTTCTTCTCTGAAGTAACAGAACACAAATAGAAGGAGAATTCCTGACAAACAGACTTGGCATTAAAGGCTGGCATTGATCGTCTTTCGAGATTCACAGTCTAGGGAGAGAATCAGGAAACCAAATGTTCATCTCCTCAGTTCGAGAGTTCAAGGGAAGATAAAGTGGGTAGACGGACAGACGGACCTCCTGGCGGAGATATGAACAGTCGGATAGACAAAAAGCAGCACAGACAGACAAACAGATGTACAGACTAAGAGACCGACAGAAAGAATGGGATGATAAATCTCACCATGAACAGCCTGTCAATGTCCTTTTTATCTAGCAGGGTGAGGTTTCTGTTCCTTTCATGCATGGAGCTCAGCTCCAGCCAGGGTCCCCCTGAAGATATAACATGGCACTGCACCCAGTGATTAATGTCTTTAATTATTCCAGGCAGTAGCGCTGGGGATATTACACACACATTACGGATGTTTCACTCTTCCCTTACACATGCTAACATAACTCACTTCTTGCTACTGCTCAGTTTTCCTTCTTGGATCATACAACTCCTAGCATTTAGTCCTGGCATTATGGTGAGAATAATACCAGAGCCCAGGTAGATAGGAGCACAGGCAAAATTTTGCAGCACCGTAAAAACATTAGATTTTTTTTTAATGTATTGGCATATAACATAGACGGGGCCGATATTAATCGTTCAAATGTTTGTAGTGGTTACCAGGCTGTCACTGGTTTTTAAACCAAATATTGTGATTTGACTTAAAATATACAGTAGATCACATGGGTCAGTTGTTGGAAAGAATCATAAGCTACAGATGAAAAAGCATATAGGATGATAAACAGATGATAAAGTATAGGAGTTAGGAATATTCTCAAACTTACTGCTGCCCTTGACACCCCCTATGTTTTAGTGTTCCTCAATGTTCTGTTTCAAGACCAGTTTTGGTTTCACTATATTCCATAATCTACCTCTTGGTGACGTCATTGGCATAGACAGTGTCAAGTTTCTCTGGTATACAGATGACAATCAGTTGTACATTTGTAACATTTTGGAGGGGTAAAGCACTAGATGTGCTCCTCCTATAATTCCGGGGTGGGGGGGGGGTGGGCGACGACACTAATTGTGCACTTCCTATACTTTCAGAGGGGTAAAGCACTAGATGTTCTTTTCCTATAATTTTGGTTACGACAGAGTAGGGACCGTGTTGGTCCATATCCCCTGGGTGACTAATCACATTTGAAAGCATGCTGCATTATGGCAATAACCTTAGAATGGTTCTGAGCATGCCATTGGTTAAACAGTATGCTGATACACACTGAGCAGAGAGGGACATACACAAACTTGATAAAACGGCATGATAGCCTGACATATCTCAGTTGCAAGTGAATGACAATGTAGAGGAACAAACTGTATGCAGTGCCTGCTTGAGTTAAAGGGGGTGGGGCTTAGTCTAGAACTCACAGCAATTCGCCATGGCAGTAGGGGAAAGTGGGAGACTGAGGTAAAGTAAAACCTAATCACTACAGAACATTATCTGTAAGAGAAAAAATAACATTTCAGCTCGACTGCGTTGAGCAGTGTACAGTGGAGAAGAGTGTTGCCGCTAAATATTTTCTCTCTCGGAATTGTGTGTATTTTTTTTTCTCACTGGTCTTCCAGAGATAAAACTCCAGGTCGCACAGCTAAATATTTGGTCACACTTTAGAGCCTTGCAAAGGCACATGACCACTATTGAAGTTAAGTAAGCAGGACCAGGGCTGAGGAAATGTTAGCAGTGGCTGTGATAACGCAGACTCACAATCAGAGGGTAAGTGTCAGTTCTAAGTCTGTATTTTAAACATATTAAACAGAATGTGAATAGTTGTCACGGTCTTTGCCAAGTATTTTGGCCCGTTTAAAAATACTGTACACTTGGGCCACGTGGAAGATCTGGTTTGCGAAGCAGCTAAAAGTCAGTCTGAAATATTCTATTACTCACTGATACGATTAATGGCACCCGAGCACATTCGCCTATCCTTTTTTTTTCCTCTCCAAGGATTTCAGTAAAACTGCACTTCTAGTATTCCACTGGGAAATCTTTGTTCCAAAGCCTTGAGTTTTTACAAATAGCATTAGCTAATAAAGCTGAAACAGCATCTTTTACAATGTTACCTCAAACAGGGTTGTAAAGGGCTGCCGTGCATTCCCACTCCCATAAATCTATACCCTGTGTCAATGTAAAAAACCCCAATGCCCTTCTGCTAAGATGCAGTCCTGTAGCCGAGAGCACGGTCTACCCTCCACGCCCTTTCATGGCCCAGACAAAAAAATAGGTCTGTCATTTCTTGAAGTGATGATGATGAATGACTGCATCGTAAAGGCAGCTGCCACCGGTAACCATTAGACTCCTGTACTTCAGGGTTGTCGTCCGACACCCATTCCGGTCGTTTGATGCCACCTAAGGATTACGCAATACAATGTTTTGGCCATTTTTCCCAGCCCTATTTTTGACCAGGGTCATGTGGGCCGTGAAGGGAAATCTGGGAAATATGGTGTGATTTATTAGGATGCAAAACTGTAGCTGTTGCATTCTCAAGAAAAGCATGATGAAAGACTTCACAGCGAGTTGGCTTTAATAAGGCCTTTTGAAATGTTTACACACAGTTAATAACAGTAAATAAACAGCTAACAGAGATGTACTGTTTATGTGGGATTTGTAACACATGTCTAATGGTGCAGTTGGAGACATACTCGGCAAGGAACAAGAAGTTGATGACAGCACTGAAAAACAAATACCCAGACAAGGCCAACTTGCAGCAGTTCTCAACCTGTTCTGACCACATATCTGAGTGCAGTTTGCAACAGGAACATGCTTGGGGGACAGATCAATGAGGGCACCATTCAATACACAGTGTGTCAGCGTAAAACATTAGGAGCATTTGTATGTGATTTGGAAAATAACATATAATTGATTTTACTTGCATTGACTACCAGTTTCAGTTTAAATGCATTCTGCAAGGCAATAAACACAGATTTAAGCACTAGAACAGCCGGGCCGGCCGTGCGGGCAAGTGCACACACAGCAAGATTGTTTTTTGGTTTTTTTTATGATAACATTACACTACACTGTTACATTCAGTTCCGTTGTGTAAAATGTGATCAATACTAAGGCTTTGCCATGATTCAGCTTTGCTCTAGCTTCATGAAACAGGTAGCCAGTTCTCTAAGTGAGGAGTTGAAACCACAGACGAGCGCTGAACATGATTCACGCACGACTCAGAGAGTGATCTACCCATGACTCGGAGAGTGATCTACCCATGACTCGGAGAGTGATCTACCCATGACTCGGAGAGTGATCTACCCACGAATCGGAGAGTGATCTACCCATGACTCAGAGAGTGATCTACCCATGACTCGGAGAGTGATCTACCCATGACTCGGAGAGTGATCTACGCAACGTGATCCACACATGCACAGCGATGATCAGAGATGATCTCCAAGCTTCAAGATGATCTGGATATTTTAGTCCTGCAGAATAAGATAGATACCAAAAAAGTTGGATCCGCCACCACAGTCTATTTTTAAAGGCCTTAAGTACTGTTTGAAAGACATGGAGCAGTTCTAGAAGACATCAAGATCGGAGTGGAATTTCCTTGTATAAATATATAGAAAAAAGGGTGCTTATTTATGGTTTTTCAATCAATATGTGCAAGCCATCAATGCAGCTTGCTTGCAAAACCTGTGTATAGATTGGCCCCCATCAATCTCTTTGAAGTTTCCTCCCTTCTGTGTTTAAAGTGCTGAAATAATAGTCCTCACTTTCTCTGGGCAGTTTTGGACACCTGATTGAGAGGCTTTGTTGATTCTCCTTTTTTTCCCCATGGCTCTCTCTGTTTTAGACACCTGATTGAGGGCCTCTGCACTGCGGGAATGTGCCTCTCTTCACCTGGCCTCTCAGTAAAAACATACGATTGAGAGAACATCGTCGGCCTTCTGCCCGTCAACTTCCACCACACCACACGTCACGCACTGACTTCCCAACATTGCCTCTTTGACATCAACAGCACCAGAAGCAATGATGTCCTCGCTGGGAGCCAGCCCAGCAACGGGTACAGATATTCAATATTCCTTTATTCTCCGGCCTTTGATTCAGTTTTCTTCCCGAAGGCTGCGACCGGCTCGTCAGCAGTAGTCTGGACCCCCCCAGGCCCTCCTCCCAATCCCCGGTCAGGAGATTTGGAGCTTTTCAAGCTAATTAAGTCAGAGTCACGTTTATCAAGGGACTATTGATTTGGCTTGATGTGTCTGAGTAATGTGCACTAGGGTTAGATTGATCAATGGCCCATTGCACACAGTAATTGCAATCAATTGATTGGCAATTCTGGAGATAACTAGCCAACAATATACAGGTGTTGTTTGGTGCTCACACTGCATTTTGAACTGTAGGAAAGTAATACATTAGAAAAGTTTAGAAAATTGAAGCATTGTTTTCTGTGGATTCATACAAATTACCCTAAACCAACAGCAAATGAACAGACAAAGGCCAAGTGACCTCCAGAGTTATTTTCCCCTTTGGTAAAATTGACCAAAAAAGGCTATGAAAAAAATTGTCATAATATGACAGAACTCCAAACATTTAAATGATGCAAAATTGTTGAAAGGAAAAACTCATTCAACAACTACATATTTTCTCAAAAACATTCTTATGAACCAAATCTAATAGTAATAACTATATTGCTATTGATACTGTTTACTGTATATTATGTAATCCATGTGGTAATCCATGACTTTCGGTTTTACTGGGGTATACCGTAAATATGAGGTGACACATGTCAAACTCCCTTAAACGGCACCAGACAACGTTCTGAAGAACCTGCCTGGAAGAGGATGCAAGCATATCGTGAGCCACACAATGAAGAGGATGTTTTGATAGGTGAAAAATGTATTATATATATATATATATATATATATATAGACCAAAAACACCTGAGGTTGATTTGGGGTAAAAAGAGGGTTGGTCATGCAGAAAATGACCTAATCCACACCGTGAAGTATGGTGGTGAATATTTTATGTTGTGAGGCTTTGTTGATTCCAAAGGAGCAGGGAACTTGGTTAGGACGCATGGCGTCATGGGCTGACAGGTTACAGGCTGTTTTAGAGCAACATCTGGTTGCCTCTGCCAGGCGACTAAAACTGCATCGTTGGATCTTCCAGCAGGACAATGATTAAAAGCATTCATCCAGATACACACAAAAATGTCTTACTGACCCCAGAATCAGGCTTTTGCAGTGGCTACCCCACGTCCCTAAACTAAACCACAACCTGGACCTAGTAAAACGGAATCAAAATATATTGTAAAACTCTAAACCAACATAACAAAACAGAACACAGAAAAACCTTGACAATCTGTTAAACGAATATTAAAAGGCTAGTATGCCATTACATTTCAGGACACTCTTATCCAGAGAGACTTACAGTTCATCATCTTAAGATCGCTAAAGACACAGACAACCAAACTAGAACTAGAACTAGTTAGTACACCTAACTCAATGAAGCCACTAACAACAAAGTGCTAGAAGAAATTAATATTACAAATATATTGTTGAATTACTATTAACTGATATGAGACTAAGCAGCATTCAATGAATTACTGGCATGTTCCGACAGGACAATGGCTGGCTCTGATTTTTGAGTGTTGCATCTTCTAATCATGTAATTGTATTGACTCTCAACCAGTGATGACCACAAGGTTAGTTCTGAATGAAAAATGTTCTATTACGCTGCTGAAAAAACACGGATTAGGAACAGCTAGACGTTAAATAAGAAATCTTTCCACATGGGAAAAATAAAATCCAAAAATTGTGAATTCATTGTTTGGGCAACAGTATTATTCTTTGCGCCTGTTTGCTGTATCGCCAGTAAAACTCATGCGCTCTTCTCCTTCAAAGCTTGCTTTTAGTTCTAGCACTTTTACTTCTATGACTGATCAAAAACATTTTCTCACGTCTTCCTGTTGCCTTGCTGAGGTGATTAAAAACTGTCATTTTGATGTTGCATTGTAGTGAATGTCAAATGATGACTCATCAACATGAGACAAGGGTTTGATATGGTTGCGAATGTCAAATGATGACTCATCAACATGAGACAAGGGTTTGATATGGTTGCGAATGTCAAATGATGACTCATCAACATGAGACAAGGGTTTGATCTGGTTGCGAATGTCAAATCATGACTCATCAACATGAGACAAGGGTTTGATCTGGTTGCGAATGTCAAATCATGACTCATCAACATGAGACAATAGCTTGGTATTGCAATATAATGAATGGTAAGTGGGGGATCCGCCACAAGCAAGGCAAGTGTGACAAAAGACCACTTTGAAAATGTCTTGTGTAACTCAAACCCAAATGCTGTGGTTGACTCATCTTAATAGTTTTTGTGGCCAAAGAATAATTTAAAACACTCGACAACTGAAACATCAATTTCAAAACAAACCTTTTAAAAAAATTATACCAGCGGAGTATGATGTAATACTCCAGAGGAAGAGTCACGTCCTGGCAGAGCAGGCCTGGCGTGCCCATAAGGTCCAACAGCTTCTCTCCCTCATTTGGATCACAGACACCAATTTTGCCATTGCCCTCACCGGTGTTCCTCATCACTGTCCTCATTTAAGTTCCTACTCACCTAGTGTTTGTTGTCATTCATTATTTGGTTCTCATGCCACTGTAATGTTGTTTCTGTTTTCGCATGTAGTTTCTGTTTTTGTGAAGTCCTAGTTCTTTTATTAAAAGTCCTCTGTTCTCCCTGTGCCAGTGTCCTGCCTTGTACAAGCAACTATACAGGAAGAGGCCAATCTGCAGTAGACGTGCAGTCATATTTTATTTGAACGGTGTAAACCCACGCCATTCTGTTATTGGTCTACACCCACACCATTTCATACAGAAAAGCATCTATTAACCCCTTGTTGATAGTAAAAGTATTTAAGTCATAAAAGATGTCATATATAAACCTTGGAAACACTTTAATTGAAGTCAGTTCCACACAGCTGGAAATTATTCCTTCAGCAACAGGAAATGTGATTCGTTCTAACTGTATATAATTAGTATGTCATGAAAATATTTTTTTTGTAGGGGTTATAACATTTGTTATTGGGGCAAATCATGTTTGACATTTTCATGTGAATTTGACAAACTTAAAATCCTTTTTTCAGCCATGAATACACTACAACTTTACATTTCTTTCGGTGCAGGAACATTTCTGCAACAAAAAGAATTGTATGAATGAAGATTCAGAAACGGTCAACTCAGCCTAGATTGGATCAAATCTTCATCTCTATTTCTCAGAAGCTCCTTGGAAAAGTCCTGTAACTTTCTTAAATATTCAGATTTTAAAACTTCTGGTTGGAGTAATATGACATTTAATCTCATTCTCCCCCAAGGAATTTCTAACTTGGTTTTCTAGAAAAACTGCAAATTTCGGGAAGGTTATAGGAATTCTGACACCCCAGAAGCTCCAGTGGAAACAAACAGTTCGATTTGGTTCAAAAAGCCTATAGACATGCCATTTTGCTTGCAGAAAGCAATCTTTCTGCTTTTCTTGGATTTGCAAACTCTCAAGCCGGCAGCAGGCAGGAAGGGCTGACTCAAGGATTACTAATGAAGAAATTACAACGGGTTCCAGCAATAATGACAAAGCACCAATAATAATCGCCCAGTAAAAGCACAGAGCCTCAGAAAATGGGCCATCTACCAACAAATCATTATTTGAGATTCACTGAACACATCTCCAGGCACGGCCATCCGTGCTCCATGGTTCAGCAATTAAGCCCGCCCACCACCAATTAGATAGACCATCACTCCCTCTCTGTCCCACTGTCTAGCTGCATGACCTTAGACGGTGTTGTTGTGACACCCATCCACTCAGGCAGACATACACTTCGAGTCTGCTGACTGGGCTTGAAAAAATGCCCGAAACATTCCCATATCCCCTTAGCATTCCAGAAATTCCAGTTGGACGTTCCCGGCATCAGGAGCAATAGTACATACGACAAGCAATACGGCCTGGTGTTGTTGTCAGAACAGGACCGAGTGATTGATGAGACGCCCTGCTGTCTCCGGAGAGATGCCCTGACACAGCCGAGGGACACCCTGATGAAGATCCACACAGACAGGTCACAGTGTGTGACGGACAGGCCATCTAGGAGGTGCAAGCTGTTTCCCTGCGCCCGGGTCGCGAGAGGCAGAGGAGTTGAGATGTGCCCGCTGGCGCCCTCTTGACTCCCTGACACATGTGGCGGTTATTTCAGCTGACCGTTCCTTCTGCTACGTTGACTCGCCTTCTCCCAGGCCTGGGCACCGGCATTCAGCACGCTCTCAGGGGCTGGCCTGGCTGTGGTCTGGCGTGCAGCGCTATCTATCGCACATACAACGCCATTACCTGAGTTTATGCGTCTATTGCACAAGAGACGTAAAGCGAGAACAACCTTGGTGCCGATGTAGGAAAACACTGTTGGGTTTGCCCGGGGATTTAAGGCATGTGACACTGTAGCCACATGACAATGTCACACTTCACACGAGGACAGAACGCACAGGGAGGGGACACTCTAAGGAGAGGCCTCCGAAGAGAAACTCTGAGGAGAAGTGACAGGGCGGTCTTACGGTCGAAGCACCTGACCCAGACCCAAACAGTTGCTAGAGGGAATTCTGAACTGGCGTGGATACAAGAGAAAACGTTCTGTCCCGTAGCGGTCAACGCTAGCTGCTCCCAGGTCACTGACGTAAATGAGAATTTGTTCTTAATCAGCAACCTGGTAAAATAAGGTTAAAAATACCTAGGCTTATGGGGACCTTGTCAAAAGCAGGATGCAGAAGGCAACTGGTTGGAACTGCAGTTTGCCAACACAGGCCTCTGAACAGTTATAGGCCCAGGAAGACAAGCATGAGAGACAATATCTTATCCTCTTAAAACCCACATGGGCCAGTCATGTTTTATTCAGTGAGAGTCTGAGTGAACTCAGCCTTCTGCCTCCCTCCACACCACCCTCCCTCCACACCGCCCTCCCGCCCGACGCCTCCTGCCCGACGCCTCCTGCCCTCGCTCCTTCCACACGTCCCTCCCTCCGGCACAGGGAGGAGAGGAGAAAAGCTTAAGCTGGACTATATGGCGGATCCCTGGTGAGATAACCTATCAATATGCTCTATAGCCTCGCACACAGAGATACACGCTACATAACATCACGTCTTCTGTGTAGTCCATCTTTAAATAGCCATCCACAGGGTTGAACTAATCATTTTTACCTCGTTTACCTCGTTGCTTGGAGGTCTAATGACCGGCTGAACCTCCAATGGATTGGTCACTTGAGACGAATCCATACCGCCTGCGGAGAGACCAGGTCTGCTGCGGCGGGAGGGACGGGCCTGGATACGTTTCCAGACCACTACCCGTGAGGGAAGGTACACATACTGGACAATTCATGGCAATAATAAAATGTCAATATCAGTGGCAGAAATTCCATCCCTGCCGTCGGTGTCGGCTGCAACTTCAGGCCGGCGGCGCTGTCTAAAGTCTGTCTCCATGACAGAGACAGGACAGGTGGGGAGGACCAGGGAGAGGGAGAAAAAATACTGTGAAATGAATGTGCTCAGTGGGACCAGCGGTCTCTCCCCCTCTGTCCTCCTCAGACCCTCCATCATTCCCTCCCCCTCTGTCCTCCTCTCTCCCTCCAACACACCCTCCCGCTCAACCTCTGTCCTCCTCTCTCTCACCATCAATCTACCCCTCTGACCTCCTCCGTTCCTCCCTCTCCCCCCTGTCCTCCTCTCTCCCTCCATCTCTCTACTCCTCTGACCTCCTCCCTTCCTCCCTCTACCCCTCTGTCCACCACTCTCTCTCCCTCCTTCACTCCCTCCCTCCCTCCCTCTTTCTGTCCATCCATCACTCCCTCTACCCCACTGTCATTCTCCCACCCTCCTTCACTCCCTCCCTCTCCCTCCATCCCTCCCTGTACCCCTCTGTCATTCTCCCTCCATCCACCTCCCTCCATCTCTCTCTATCCATTCAAGTCCTTCTCGGCTCCTGGCTGCCTCGCCACTAAATCAAATTCCACTCTTCCTCCTTTAATTTGCTTTCATATTTTAAGTTGAACTGACCCAGTTGCCCCACAACATTTATTACACTGGTCAGAGGCCCTCAGTGAGTCCACCTCTCATGTCAGCTCCAGTGATTTGAATGTCTCACTCCATTAGTGATTTGGGTATTCTGTCAGCCCTGTGACTTGATGGGGTGGTTCTTGGACAAGGTGTTCAGAGGTGAACTCGACCTTACTAAGCGCCTGTTCCCTTGGCAACATGTTAAGCTTTAAAACCACGTCTATGTTCTAAATGGCTTCCCATTTCCTTCCCGGGAACCAATCCAAACGGTTAGATCTAGAGATTGTCTCGGATCCAGACTTGTTTCGGTGAAAATCTTCACTGGCTGTAAGCATGGCATAGCTACTGGCCAGAGCTGGGAGTCTGACAGGCTCCCTTTCATGACATAATTTATTAAATGAAAAGAAGCCATTTACCAACACGTCTTTATAGAGACTTTCTAGGACACTCTGAAGTAAATGGGGTTGGATGATCACTGTCTGCATGGCTGAATCAGAGGCTAGTTCACAATTGGCAGGGGCAATCATTTCTTATTAGCACAACTGAAGATTTAATCATGGCTGATCCTAATCTTGCCATGTCAGCCTTGGCATTTAAAAGAACACTCTAACAACACTGTACTGAAACTGATTCTCATCTGAAACCTGTAATGTGCGAAGAAACATAAACAAGTATATGTATGCACCCGGCACCTCTGGAGAGTCTAACCAGTCTAACCAGTCTGGTGCTTTTGCATGGGACAATCTGGATAACGCATTACAATGCACGCAGTCCTTGAGCGTTCCTGACCCTTCAGCGAGGGACACACCCACCACCAACCACCAGATCCATAGCATTCAGTTCAAAACCAAGACCACACAATGGTGCCTTTACTCGCATACCTTCAGTTACATTTACATTTTAAAGCAGGAGCGACAAGGCGAGAGAGAAAGTCTGGATCTGCTCTGCAAAGGTAATTGCTCTCTCTCTCTCTCCTCAGCCTCTCTTTCCTCCTCAGCCTCTCTCTCTCACATTCTCTCTCCCTCCCTCAGCCTCTCTCTCTCTCATTCTCTCTCCCTCCCTCAGCCTCTCTCCCTCTCTCTCCTCAGCCTCTCTCTCTCTCCTCAGCCTCTCTCTCTCTCCTCAGCCTCTCACTCTCATTCTCTCTCTCTCTCTCTCTCATTCTCTTTCTCATTCTCTGTCCCTCCCTCAGCCTCTCTCACTCTCTCCTCAGCCTCTCTCTCTCATTCTCTCTCCCTCCCTCAGCCTCTCTCCCTCTCTCTCCTCAGCCTCTCTTTCGCCTCAGCCTCTCTCTCTCTCCTCAGCCTCTCTCTCTCATTCTCTCTCCCTCCCTCAGCCTCTCTCTCTCTCCTCAGCCTCTCTCTCTCTTCTCAGCCTCTCTCTCTCATTCTCTCTCCCTCCCTCAGCCTTTCTCTCGCTCCTCAGCCTCTCTCTCTCTCCTCAGCCTCTCTCTCTTTCTCCTCAGCCTCTCTCTCTTTCTCCTCAGCCTCTCTTTCTCCTCAGCCTCTCTTTCTCTCTCCAACTTTGTCTCCCCGTGAGACATCGTGTGCCACAGGTTGCACACAGCAGCCGCTTAACGAGCGGATTGGCTGTCTGGCAGAGGTCAGGTCAAAGGTCAAGAACCTCTGAATGCCTGATCCCTGGGACCAGACGCACAATTATAACTGGATAACACCTACTCCCCAAGGAGACAGTAGATCAATGTCCACGTTACCCTGTCCATTAGAACTTTTACTGTGTTGATCGGGAAATCGACTTGTTTTTTCCCCCAGTGTAAATGTTACAGGTCTAGTTGTACAAAAGAATAGTAAAATGTTTGCACTAACTTTACTGTCTGACTTGAAAGACGGTTTGTCCCAATGTTCCAGTAGACACTTCTGAATTACTGGAAATCTACCCAGAGTCCAATTGGTTAATGTCCCAATGTAAACATTCCCGTTAACTAGCTAGATTGAGCTGGTGGGGGATAATGTCAGTGAGTAGCTGGCATGCGGCTTTACTGAGCATTAAATACAACCTTACAACCTCTGACTGACTGTGGCTCACATTAGCCAAAGTCAGGGTTTCTCAAACCTCTCCTCGGGTCTCCCCAGACACATCATTCAATCAGTCAGTTAATCACCAAGCCTTTAACTGTATACATCAGGTGTGCCAGTTCAAAGGTCAAAACCAAAATGTGAAACATCTGAGGAGGACCTAGGAGAGGTTTGAGGGACCCTGGTGCAGATTCTGCATCACGTCAGCATCTGTGGTGTATCCGAGGGGGTCCTTTTAAAGCCCTGTTTACCCAAATCACAATTTGTTGGGGGACTCGTGCTCCTGAAGAACTGGCCAAGAGCATGTTTTGCCACAGGTCTGGGTATCCTAAAATGACTACATGTACAACCCCAGAACATGACATTCATGTCCATCTTCATTATTCATTATTCTGCAATAGTATTCCGAAAACAACGACCTTGCGAAGATTTCACATGAAAGGGAAAAAAGCAGCCTGTTCTACCTCCACCCATTCCCTCACTCCCTTTCTATCTCCCTCCACCCCCCCCATCCCTTCCTCCATCTCTTTCATCAACCCAAACACCATCCCTTTCTCCCTCTACCTGTCTCACTTCCTCTCTCAGTCCCTCTCTCCCTGAGGGTGGAAGACTTTAAGCCTTGACATCTGAGCCAGTGACTCACCTCCACATGAGTCCCCTGCCATCCGAAGGCAGTTTGCCCGACTGCCTTCCCTTTATTCGCCCATAAATAATTTTTCGCCCAGTGTCATTGTCAGTTGTCGGATGCTTTGAAACAAGAACACTACTTCTCCTTCCTCAAAACAGACTTCAGAGTAAACCCGGGATATGTAGCCGAGCTGAATACAAATCCTCCGACAGACTGCTAAAGGATACGTGAATGCGAAATGGCCGATGTGCTGTACTCACAGCCAGGGACTGCTGCCCTGACAGGTAAAACAGCGTCTGTTAGAAATATTTCAACCTCTTTTTGGGTTGAAAAGAGTGCACAGGAACCAACACGGGGGAGATAATTCACCAGTCTGGATACATGTTCTTCTTGTCTGCAGAATCACACATTTGAAGAAGTTGCTCGGAGGAGAGAAAGCCGCTGTGGGAACGTCTCTTTCAAATTCAAAGCGGACCTCTGAAGCGTCATAAGTATCAGCTCATATTCATTACATGCTCACACCGAGCTCTGAGGGCATCACTCGATTGAAATATCACACGCCACCAAATCTTATTACTGCACTGATATAGAATTCACACGGAGCACGGTGCAGGTATTTTGCACTTGGCTGATTGCATGGCTGCCGTCTTGGCGACGAACGGAGATAACTCTGGCATATTCCCTGACTAAATCGGTTCCATCAGTGATCGTTGTCCGTACTGAAGCTTGAAGTACATCTTGGTGCCATTGTGCCTGCTTTAAACCCTACATTCAGGTAGTATTCCTGGCTATAAGTTACCAAATGTAATATTCATATTCGGTGCACAGAAGTGCCCTGGTTCAGCCATTTCAGAATAAGCAGTCAGACAGAACGCTGGTGTTTCAGGCTCAGGGCCATAATAAATCAATTGTCCCCACCCAAAAAAATTGACTACTCTGACGTCAATCAGAATAGCCCGGGAGATTGCACATGGACGAAAATAATCTCCTTTAATCAAGATTTTGATAAAGAGCCGTATCTAGTAGTATTGAATTCCAGAGACATCGTTTGTCCATCAGCACTCTGATAGCACTCTTTTATCATGACTATTTTTGGGACTGCGTGTCTGTAACTATGGTCACAGATTTATGGTATATATATATAGTTCACAGCGGTTTCCATGCCAACTCGTGGTCGGGTGGTGCAATAGTACCAACAAACTACACATGCCAAAGTACACATTAAATTTTTTTTTAACATTATACCGGAAAATGGCAGTCAAACCCTTTAACGTTTTTGAAATATTTAAACTTTCTATGTAGGATAAAAAGCATGCAAAACAAGGTTAAGTTAGATTACCTTAACCAATTGTGTAAGTCAAAAGGTTATTATTCATTTTTGTATTCTTAGCATCAAAGCTTGTAACTAGAAATGCGTTGGATGCATTAATGATGAGTGAGGAAGAAACAATCTGTGACAAAAGGATTTGTGATTGCTGGTAACAAGGGAAGATCCCATTGATGGGGATTATAATCTTCGCCTTCTGTCACCTTCAGACCCACCAGTAACAATATTTTTCGTATGATTATGTTCAATGACGGTAACATCCACTTGAATTTAGAAGTACCATTTTTCACACTTAAAAATCCAAATGCATCCAAAGAGTTCTTAGATTTTAAAAAAGCTTGATCTTGTCACTGAATATGATGGAACATGGTACAAAATACTAACCATGATTACTTTCATACATATTTCATTGAGTTTATTAATCTAGAGGATTGCCATCTTTTCCAACAAAAATCAATTTGCTCGATGAAGAATACAAAAGGTACAATTGGTTTTGTGTTGTGTCTTTAATCAGTTTTACTTGCTCTAATATCATTTTATCAATTTAATGATAAGTACTGTAAATGTTTCTATAACACATTTATTCCGAAATACAAAAGATCAAAAGGACTGACAGTTACAGTTATAAAGACTCATCTTGTCTCCTTCATTTTGCCCTTAAAAGTTTGCAGTGCCTGTACATGTATTGGATAGTGCAGTAAATTATAATTGTATTGGATTTTGCAGTTAGTTGTAAATATATTGGATTGTGCAGTTAGTCGTAAATGTATTGGATTATGCAGTTAGTTATAAATGTATTGGATTATGCAGTTAGTTGTAAATGTATTGGACTGTGCAGTTAGCTGTAAATGTATTGGATTGTGCAGTTACTTGTAAATGTATTGGATTATGCAGTTAGTTGTAATTGTATTGGATTGTGCAGTTAGTTGTAAATGTATTGGATTGTGCAATTAGTTGTAAATGTATTGGACTATGCAGTTAGTTGTAAACATATTGGATTGCGCAGTTGGTTGTAAATGTATTGGATTATGCAGTAAATTGCACATTTATTGGATTATGCAGTTTTTTTTAAATGTATTGGATTATACGTGATAGATTTGGCATAACTGAATTACAGTTATGGGGGAAACATTTTAATTAAAGTAATCTTTGGTGTAGAAAAAAAGTAGCAGTGTAAAATAGAGGCCTAAAATGTGTGTATAGGGCTATTAAATATGACAAGGCATGCAATGTCTATTTTATTCAGTATATTGATGAAAAAGTAATTTACAGAAGTTCCTGATTGAATAACATACATCTAGTAATGTAAATATGTAGCTATTTGTTCGGCTGTGAAGTGTGAAATGTAATGGGGATAGTGTTTAATATTCATCTGAATGACATGAAATCAACAAATAAAAGAACAAGCACATCGACCAACCTGTTCCCATGGTGAGTAAATAGGTTCATTATTTGGCAGAAAAGAAAATAATGGAAATGGAAAATCCCATTGAAAAACCCAACAGGGCAAGGCAAGCCCTGAATACGCTAGTGGATTAATTTCTTTGCCATTTTGTCCAACTAAAGAGTAACTGCCTCATTGATTTTTACAACTTCATAAAAATTACATGGCTATTTATTTAATAAAATGTACTAACCCGTCAAACTGTGAATTCTATAATGCCCAGTGAACTGTGGCGGGTAAGTCTCAAGCTCCCCCAAACCCTAGAGAAAGAGACTAATCCCACCGCATTACCAAGACGCTTCATTGGGAGACTGTTATCCTCTGTTATCCTCTGTCCTATGCCAACAGTAGACACCGCTCGAACCTCAGGGAGCCACAATGGCGGACACAACCACGGAGTCCTAGGCGGAAGAAGGCAGTACAAAGTTGTCTTTCCCATGACTATTCAGCCCAGGTGAGCAGCCCTCACTACAAAGAACCACACCGCCTTCCTAGACGAGCAGACAAAAAAAAGATGAATACCTTTGTTTTCCTGCGAGAAACCGTCAGTCCTTGCTGCATTGATCCCACCCCCTTCAGCCCGACTGTATAATTGCAGAGGAGCCGTAAGAAAGCAGCGAGGTAAAGGCTTACAATAAACCAAGGTCCTTTATTCTGCCAGTGCTCCTCAATGGTTCCCATGTGAAAAGCAGAGGGAAGAAGTGTTGAGGTTATCTTGAATATGAAGTGAATTGAATGGGATTTCTCTGTCTGTCTGTCTCTTTTCAAATAAAGTTGTATTCTGACACTCTACTTCCTAAATA
Source organism: Esox masquinongy (assembly GCA_016801175.1). Classification (NCBI taxonomy): domain Eukaryota; kingdom Metazoa; phylum Chordata; class Actinopteri; order Esociformes; family Esocidae; genus Esox; species Esox masquinongy. The sequence goes on from JACXGI010007644.1 coordinate 16,969, forward strand.
GTGTTTCGTCACATTGTGTTTGCCTACCTCCTATCCCTCAGTGCATTTCACTGTGCCAATCAGACTGTATGGAAAATGTACATTTAGAAAGACTGTCACTTGAATTTTAACTGCACCTGAACAACCAAAGCCAGTGTCCACAGAATAGATTTCTCATTTCATATCATTTAGCAGATACATGCAATCCAGAGCAACTTATATTACTGAGGGCATATACACATTTTTATTTTTTGTTGTGGTCCCCCATGGAAATGAAACCCACAACCCTGCTGTTACAAGCACCATGCTCATACCAAGTGAGCTACACAGAGCCCTTCTTCAGGGAACTGCATCTTAAGCAGAAGAAATCTTCATATATACAGTGCCGTGGTGTACATCAAATCTCTCTTTTGTCGTCTTTAAAGCTGGTTTATTGCAGCTGTCTGTTTGTTAGCACATATGAATAATCACTGTAATTATGACTGGTGTTCTTTGCTGTCACTGGAAAACACATGCTGTTGAAAATACACTGAACACAGAGCAAGAACACAGAAACCTTCGACTCCATTACATTACACGTCCCTAGCGGAAAGCCACAGATCAGACAACTGTGGGACCAGAGAAGCACTATAGACAGACATTTTCCTTGGATCACCTTATAGAGCAGTTCTGTTGTTTGAAAAGTGGCGAGAGATGAACAGAGAAATGCTCTAGTTCCAACACACTCAATCTGTAGAGAACATGGAGCGGGGAGTGGGAAACACGCAGACGACGCCAGGAACCCTTTGGAAGCCTGGAATGACGCATCAACACAACGTCGACAGCATTGGCATTCACGGAAAAACACCATGAAATGTGTCACCATGAAATGTTACTGCATAAAATGTAACTGGATATTGTAACATACTGGCATAATTGTAACACATTGATATTAGAGCAAAATTCCAATCCTAACTTTACCTTCACATAAAGTGGCAAAAATTTGAATCGGGTGCAAATTATTGGAAAACCATTAGAGTAACTCGGGTGGGTCCAGCCTTCCATGAAGATTATTTGGTCTGGCCCGAAATATTATTGATGAGGCTGGGAGAGTTTATAAAGCTACTTCCAAGCAATTTAAAGCACAATATTCCACTGTTCAAAGGATCATCTACAAGTGGAGAATATTTCAGACCACTGGCAATGTACACTGGACAGGTCGTCACACCGAAATCAACACAAAAGCTGGCCGGAAGACACTCCAAGAACACCAGGGCAACATCAAGAGATCTACAGGCCTCTCATGCCACAGTTAATGTCAAGTCAATTGTCAGAAAGAAAATGCATAATCTCTGCTTACATGGGAGAAAGAGGACTCAAAACACATTCACGGTTGTGAGGAAAACAACAGATTACCACAAATAGGCAAAGACGCCACACCGACAAGAAGTATTTAACAGGATGATTGTAATCCAACATGAATTCAACTTGTATGAATGAAAAACTTGTTCAAGTCGATGACGTATAAAAAATGCAACCAGCTGTCCATGGAAAAAAATATAAGAGAAGAACACCATGCTGACCATTTTGGGTTTTCTGTCTTTCAGCATCCACCTGTCAACAGCTCACTGTCTCCACTCTAATGGCAAAATAATCGTAGAAAATTGACTGAGCTAGTATTGACTATCCAAGAAATAAACCCACTCAGGGGACACTGAGAGGAGTGTCATAATGGACTGAATACAACCCGGTTTTCAAAAGAGTTGGGACGCCGTGAAAAAAAAAACAGAATGCAATGATGTGCAAATCATTTTAACCCTATATACAATAGAAAATAGTACCAAGACAACATATCAAATGTTGAAACTGAGAAATGTTATTGTTTCTTGGAAAATCAATGCTCACTTTGAATTTGATGCCAGCAACACCTTTCAAAAAAACTAGGACAGAGGCAACAAATGACTGGAAACTTTGTGTAATGCTAAAAAAACCTAACCTGGTGGAATATCACACAACTAATTAGGTCAATTGGCAACAGGTCAGTAACATAATAGAGTATAAAAAGATCATTCCAGAGTGGATGGGACTGTCAGACATGTGGATGGGGGGGGTTCATCACACTGTGAAAGACTGTGCAGGCAACTAATGCCACAATTCAAGAATAATGTATTGGAACGTAAAATTGCAAAGAGTTTGGGGATCTCATCATCTACGGTACACAATATCATTAAAAGATTCAGAGTATCTGGAGTAATCTCTGCTCACAAGGGACAAGGGTGAAAACCAATATTGGATGGCCGTGATCTTCGGGCCCTCAGGCAGCAATGCATTAAAAACAGGTACAACTGTGTAGTGGACATCACTACATGGGCTCAGGAACACCTCCGAAAACCAAAAAAAGTCTGTGAACACAGTACGTTGCAGCATCCACAATTGCAAGTTAAAACTCTAGCTTTGCAAAGAAGAAACCAGATATAAACAAGATCCAGAAATGCCAGCATTTTCTCTGGGCCCAAGCTCATTTAAGATGGACTGAGGCAAAGTAGAAAACTGTCTTGTGGTCTGACAAATCAAAATTTCAGATTCTTTTTGGGAATCATGGTCACTGTGTCCTTTGGACTAAAGAGGAGAGGGACCATCCGGCTTGTAATCAACGCACAGTGCAAAAGCCAGCATCCGTGAAGGTATGGGGGTGCATTAGTTCACATGGCATGGGTGAAAACACTATTAATGCTGAACAATATTTACAAGTTTTGGAGCAACATATGCTGCCATCCAGTCAGGGAAAGCCTTGCTTATTTCAGCAAGACAATGCCAAACCACATTCTGCACATATCACAACAACAAATACAGCAAAGGAGTCCCCGAACTGTTGAGCAGCTGAAATCCTATATCGAGCAAGAATGGGACAACATTCCACTTTCAAAACTACAGCAATTGTAAAATGTCCACAGTTCCCAAACGCTAACATAGTATTGTTAAAAGAAGAGGTGATGCAATAGAGTAGTAAAGATGCCCCTGTCCCAACTTTTTTGACACGTGTTGCTGGCCTCAAATTCAAAATGGGCATGTATTTTTCCAGAAACAATAACATTTCTCAATTTCAACATGGTACAACATTTCTCAATTTCAACATGGTACAATTTCAAAATATTTGATATTTTGCGTATGTACCATGTTGAATTAAATATTTGCACATCATTGCATTCTGTTTTTATTTGCATTTCACGCAACATCCCAACATTTTTGGAAACAGGGTTGTAATATCAACACGAGGAGCATGGCTCCTGTCATACTGTGTCACATGGGGGAGCCTTAAAGATGCCCTCCAGATGTTGTGTTTCAATTATTTTTTATGGGATCCAATTCGAAGCATATCTTACAAGTTTTGTGCATTTCAGATCCAATAGCCACGTAGCCACATAACTATGAGAAAACAGGCAACGGCATACAGCATGTTGGTCCACAGTGTCACGTAGCGTTAATTATTGCATCATTCATCTACTGTTCACATTTGGAGAATGCCTTCGTGTCTTCTGCCTTCCGAAGTCTTGCGTCAGCCAAATACTGACAGTGCATAAAAATTCCACCTATCGGCCTTCGTTTTGCTCCCTCGTTCCGAGAGCAGCCAAGGAACTTCCTGCTGGCAGTTGGAGCAGCTGGACTCAGAGAGAGCCAAACAATCAACTCCAGCTGCCTCGCAGTGCAGAAGCAGGATCATCTGCCGAGCAGCTCCTAACATCCATGGCCATTTGCCACTCGGCAATGCATGACTGCCCCACTTAATAGGCTGCATAAGCTGTGACGATGGTCACCCACGTGGCCCCTCATTTACCACAGTGGAAGGGAAGAGTGCCTGCACTTCATCATACTGACACTTCACAAACACACATCTCTCCGCTGTTTAATTGATATAAGAAAAATTGCCAGGTTTCACTCTGTGAGTCTGTGTGTGTGTGTGTGTGTGTGTGTGTGTGTGTGTGTGTGTGTGTGTGTGTCTTTGTGTTTGTGCATAATGACAAAAAAGAAATTGCTCAAACGTTGACCCATCAATTACATTACCATCTTACAGACCAAGAATAAATTCTTGAAAAAAAGAATGTGTTGGAATAAGCCCAGATACATTTCATTCACTGAAGCGTAGATTTGACCCTTGTAACAACAGCCCTAATGTCTGTCAGTGTTGTGACAGCCCTAATGTCTCAGTGTTGTGACAAACCTAATGTCTGTCAGTGTTGTGATAGCCCTAATGTCTGTCAGTGTTGTGACAGCCCTAATGTCTGTCAGTGTTGTGACAGACCTAATGTCTGTCAGTGTTGTGACAGCCCTAATGTCTGTCAGTGTTGTGACAGCCCTAATGTCTCTCAGTGTTGTGACAGACCTAATGTCTTTCAGTGTTGTGACAGCCCTAATGTCTGTCAGTGTTGTGACAGCCCTAATGTCTGTCAGTGTTGTGACAGCCCTAATGTCTGTCAGTGTTGTGACAGCCCTAATGTCTGTCAGTGTTGTGACAGCCCTAATGTCTGTCAGTGTTGTGACAGCCCTAATGTCTGTCAGTGAAGTAATGTACAGTATCTCACAGAAGTGAGTACACCCCTCACATTTTTGTAAATATTTGATTATATCTTTTCATTTGACAACACTGAAGAAATGACACTTTGCTACAATGTAAAGTAGTGAGTGTCCTGCTTGTATATCAGTGTAAATTTGCTGTCCCCTCAAAATAACTCAACACACAGCCATTAATGTCTAAACCGTTGGCAACAAATGTGAGTACACCCCTAAGTGAAAATGTCCAAATTGGGCCCAATTAGCCATTTTCCCTCCCCAGTGTCATGTGACCCGTATGTGTTACAAGGTCTCACGTGTGAATGGGGAGCAGGTGTGTTAAATTTGGTGTTATCGCTCTCACACTCCCTCATACTGGTCACTGGAAGTTCAACATGGCACCTCATGGCAAAGAACTCTCTGAGGATCTGAAAAAAATAATTGTTGCTCTACATAAAGATGGCCTAGACTATAAGAAGATTGCCAAGACCCTGAAACTGAGCTGCAGCACGGTGGCCCAGACCATACAGCGGTTTAACAGGACAGGTTCCACTCAGAACAGGCCTCATCATGGTCGACCAAAGAAGTTGAGTGCACGTGCTCAGCGTCATATCCAGAGGTTGTCTTTGGGAAATAGACGTATGAGTAATGCTAGCGTTGCTGCAGAGGTTGAAGGGGTGGGGGGTCATCCTGTCAGTGCTCAGACCATACGCCGCACACTGCATCAAATTGGTCTGCATGGCTGTCGTCCCAGAAGGAAGCCTCTTCTAAAGATGATGCACAAGAAAGCCCGCAAACAGTTTGCTGAAGACAAGCAGACTAAGGACATGGATTACTGGAACCATGTTCTGTGGTCTGATGAGACCAAGATAAACTTATTTGGTTCAGATGGTGTCAAGCATGTGTGGCGGCAACCAGGTGAGA
>JACXGI010007644.1:22498-36623 GCA_016801175.1 Esox masquinongy
TCAAGCATGTTGGTGGGAGTGTCATGGTCTGGGGCTGCATGAGTGCTGCCGGCACTGGGGAGCTACAGTTCATTGAGGGAACCATGAATGCCAACATGTACTGTGACATACTGAAGCAGAGCATGATCCCCTCCCTTCGGAGACTGGGCCGCAGGGCAGTATTCCAACATGATAACGACCCTAAACACACCTCCAAGACGACCACTGCCTTGCTAAAGAAGCTGAGGGTAAAGGTGATGGACAGGCCAAGCATGTCTCCAGACCTCAACCCTATTGAGCAACTGTGGGGCATCCTCAAACGGAAGGTGGAGGAGCGCAAGGTCTCTAACATCCACCAGCTTTCGTGATGTCGTCATGGAGGAGTCGAAGAGGACTCCAGTGGCAACCTGTGAAGCTCTGGTGAACTCCATGCCCAAGAGGGTTAAGGCAGTGCTGGAAAATAATGTTGGCCACACAAAATATTGACATTTTGGGCCATTTTCACTTAGGGGTGTACTCACTTTTGTTGCCAGCAGTTTAGACATTAATGGCTGTGTGTTGTGTTATTTTGAGGGGACAGCAAATTTACACTGTTAAACAAGCTGTACACTCACTACTTTACATTGTAGCAAAGAGTAATTTCTTCAGTGTTGTCACATGAAAAGATATAATCAAATATTTACAAAAATGTGAGGGGTGTACTCACTTCTGTGAGATACTGTATTTCCATTATTGTAACGTTCCATATTTCAGCGAATCTAGTCAAAAAATACTATTATAAAAGGTCTTGACAGATCTCTCATAACATCATTGATCAGACATCAGACAGATTTTTTCTTAAATATTAAAGAGACTCTGGACAAAGCAGTTTATAGACTACATTTTGTCTTTGCCCGCCAACCAGCCACCCATGAAGAGATGATCCAACTCTCAACGTCAAATCCTGACAACGTCTTCCCTTTGTTCTTCTCAGTGGGCTAAAAGGTGATGTAATCATCCTGTTGATGGGCCCTTGGGACTAGTGTCTCCAGCCTATTAAAAACACTCAGTTGCTCCAACTTCTTTGTTTATGGTCCGAGAGAAGTACATGTGGTGAATGGAACAAGCCACCCGAGCCACATTTGTCTTTTGTGCCCTGGCCTCTTTCTGCCCCCTCTGACTCTCTCTCCCTGGCTGTCTCTCATGGGACAGACCTAACCACCAGGCACAACACATGATGAAAGGGAGGTCGGATGGCACTGTGGAGGAGCAGCGGACACTGCGGGGTGTCAAACAGTGTCTCCGGGCTCCGCATGCAGTTCACCTTACTGGGCAGGAAGGTTTGCGCAGCGTGGCCCAGGGCCTTTCCAACAACACACCATGGCAACCACGAGATCAGACACATCCCGACTGGCAGGACACCACCTCAGAACCAGTGCGCCACGCCGATGTCGCCAATGTGTCCCCGACGGCTGGCCTTATCCCACTTCCTCATCCACTTTCCCCCCCGCCCACCCCCCCCACCTCACCCCCGCCACAGCACCCGTGATTCCCAATCATCGGTCGTGTCATAACAGGACAAGAGCGAGTGACCGGGCTAACGAGCATCCTGATGACACCGTGTTACGGACCGGCGAGTGACCTCGTTATAATGAGACACATATGTGTCAGTAATTGCAGATAGCATCTTTGTCAACTCGGCTGTCCGTGGCAAAATGACTTGACACCGCGCAGTGCAAATTACGCCGTCGGCCGTGTGCAGTGAGCTGTGGCCCGCGGTTGGCCGACTGACCGGTGGGTCGGTCATCGACCTCCATCAGTCTGTAAAGCCGCAAGACGTGTCGTTTCTTCCTAATCCCAGACACGCTCCAATGCCCCGGGTCGTTAGGCCTTTCAGCGAGAACGACTTAAAATGGAGTGAAACATATAAATGAGCAAGGATTCCTGAGATGAAACCACCGGGAATGGAACTGGATGTGGTATGCTGATGATGATTGACAGCAGCGCTCCGCTACCCCGCCCACCCCACATCCCCACGGAGCAGTGATTGGGGAAATGCATAAATGAACGTCTGTTTCGCTGATATTGATTTCTTGAATTAGCTAATGAGTTTCATAAGTCGACAGGGGGTCCACCATGGGGGGGGGGGGGGCGAGGCCATCAGGTGTCCATCGAGGGGAGGGCCCAACCAACGTAGCTCTTGGTCTGGCCACCTCATTATCCGTTTCACGGGAAGGTCGGCGCTCATCCCATAGGAGGATGTGGGCCCTGTCATCCTAACCAAACCCAACCTCATCATCAAGGAGACAGATGGCCTAACCAATCACGCAGCCACATCACGGTGACATCGGCAGTTGGCATTCCTACCTCAAGAAGCGACTCGCAGCACATCTGGCATGTTTAATGAGGCTGGCCTCAGTTTGGACACGTTTAACCCCGTCCAGAGGTTTTCAAAGGGACTAGAGATACGCTATTATTAATTCAGTAAATACCAGAACCAACAGGGGATTTGTTGATCTTTACCATAAAAAAAAAATAATATTACTCGGCTCTCAAGCCTCTTAGCAAGTCATCTAGTTTAGAAGCCATGATGTTTTTGATGTAAAATGCATTTTCTTTGAAAGGAAATCTCTTTGATCTCTGACAGAGTGTGTATCCACACAGAGACAGACAGAGGCCTCACTCGGATGCGAGACAAACCCCTGGTCTGCTCTGGGCATCGTTTGAATGTAAACGTCCACATGGAGTATTCAAAGACCATCTCTTATTTCACTCCTTTTTAGTCTCCAGTCTTTTAGGAAAAGGCCATAGTTCAGGGAAGAGTAGAATCTAACAGGTGACCAGGGTCCACCAAGGTGCTTTCTGTTCTTGGTTTAGTATCTTTTCCTTTCCTCTTCTCGCCTCAGCAACGGGATTGATCTAATTGCACAGCTCATAATGAAAAACCACCACGGTGGAGTTGTGATAAAGCTCAGCCATGTCAACAACTGCCCCACGAGCGAGGCAGCATGGATCTGGGCAACGCCTGGGGCTGGAATGGCACCCTGCAATTCAACACTTTAGATTTCTCTCTGGGGTAGCTGTTTAAAAGGCTGCACATTACCAGCGTTGCATGTCAAGGTAGGCTGAGTGACTTCGTAACAGTGCAATACTACTGTATCAGTCACCACATTCTGTGTTTCCCAGCAGTAAAATAAAAGGAACGATTCAGAGGCATTTTACTTAAATCCTAAACATACTGAATCTTTGTGATAATATGGAGAAAAAAAAAGTTTTTTTTGCACAGTACAATGAGACTGTGAAGGTGTCCTGGCACAGGCCCGAGGTCAGATCAGTAAGACATTGTGTTTGTCCAGTGAGTGCTACCTGATTCTTTCATCTAAGCACAACAGGCCTCCCGCATCACAATATCAAGCCACACAGCAAATTACTTGGGGAGCAAATGCCACCAAAATGTTTGCACTTCAGATTGCCTCCTGCGCTGCACATGACCGACAGACAGGATAGAGCAGAATGCATGATGAATCCAGACACATCTACTGTGACTCAGTCTGTTAACTCAAAAATTGTAGAGGCTAACTGTCATTGGTTGAGAATGTGTGGGCTTTATATCCACCATATCATTTGAAGCTCCTTCAATGAACACGCATGTATGCATGTATGTGTACACGCACACACACGCACAGCAAGTTTACCCAGAAGGTTTCACACACAAACACCTCCTGGACCTTGACAGCATCAATGTCATTTTGTTGTGAAATTTCACAAAAAGTAATTGAGGACTCCTCGCAAACAATGCCCGAGGCTTTTGTGCACATCATTTTTTTCTCTTCTCTTCAGGTGTCTGGATATTGTGCTGTCTGGTTTATGGCTGTGTGAGGTGTCATCAATCACAGCAGAGGTTGCGAGAGGCAGACAGAAACACATTCTGCCCAGGCTCAGCGGCGGGTCGGGGGAGGAGAGCAGTGAAGGCAGAGAGATGGAGATAAATACAGGCCTTCTCCCGAGAGACGTAAATAATTGGAAGCCGAGTGGGTGGAGCGCCGGCGCTGATTGAAGACGCCCGCTGATCTGGCACTAATGTTCCGTTTACAGGGGATCTGTCCGGCCGACCGGAATCCTGTCGGTCGATCTGGTTGGTCCTGCTGAAGCCGCGCCCCCCTGTGCCGGGGGCATTGTGCCGGGGCTCTCCGCTGCTGTTCCAACGTTCATGGATCACTCATCCTCAACTTCCCGCCTCCTCTCCCTCTCCCCTCCCTCCGTGGCCAGTGGTTGCTGACATCAGTTGCCCCCTCCAGTAGCCCACTGATGGTCCCGTTGCCTAGGCGCCCGCATATAGCCTGCCAATTCCTGCTGGCATCACTTTCCCCCCAAATGTATTCTCCTGGACTCACCAACCAGGCAGCATTTACAAAAGCCTCCGCCAGCCGTCGCTGCGGTAACCTGCCTGTCACTCAAAGAGCCGCGCTGCTTTGTCATTGAGACCGACCAAAACCCTTAAAACCAATTAACGCAAAGTTAATTCCGGCATGAGCTCATTAATACAGAGGTTCATTGTGCTCATTCCAGACACCCCGATGAAAGAAAACAATCCATTAATTCCCGACAGCAACACCCACAGACGATGGCAGTGTGAAGAAAGACGACAAATGACCAATAAATTAACCTATAAATACAACACTGAAAGAGAAGCTTTGGAAAGGAATGGAAAATTTTCACAATTATGTGAAAATGAAGTGAGTCCAAAAAAGAACACAGATTCACGGCTACCACACAGACTGTCCAATAGGGGCCCCAGCACATTCCCACTGAAGAGGAACATCATTTGCCTGCGGGGAGAGAACGGCAAGGACAGAAAGAACGAGGCTTCACTAAGCTTCATCTGGGAATATCGGGGGTGGGGTGGGTTCCTTTCAACTTTATTCCAGTTCTGATGGGTGACTGACAGCGGTCAACCAGAATCCACCATATCATCAGCATTCCCTCAGCGCTCCCATCTGTCGGAATGAGGGGAAGAGAGAGCGGGGAAAAAGTGAGGGAGTGGGCGCGGCAGGGGTAGTACAGAGAGGGCACACGCGCCTCCAGTGGCGCGTGCACACGGGCACGGGCTGCACGATGCAAATGGCCTTTCTAAAAACCCCTGCAATCTCGATCTATCACTATCAGTGAGAACATGGGGAAGCCCATCAAGGCGAATTGATGGGAAAGCACATTGCCGTAGCCAAAGCAGCAGGTGGTCGTGTCCCGGGGTCTGGCTGATTGCATGCGGTTGCGAGAGAGAGGAACGTGAAACCACCGCTGAGGACAGTCTTCATCCCGGATGAGATCAGTGCACAGCGGGAGGCGCTTCGACGCTGTCCCACCTCGGCCCGCCCCGCGTCTTCCTGTTGACCGTCCGACCGGCCTGGCGCCGGATGACGACAGGAACTGGAGGCCAAGGCTTCCACCCGGGGCCTTGTAAGGAATGGGCCCGTGTGATTATCAGCCCTATCCTTAAATGTAGACTCCACAAAAAATACACGGCTACTGAGATGAAACAGATGCAAGGCTTTGCTTGTACACAGCATCTGTTCCTGTGATTTTATTCTACCGTGGTTCAACGCTCTTAGTTAACGCACAATGTTGTTTGCTGTTTGTGCGTACGTCGTTTGGCTGTATGCATCTTTAATGTAGGAGGTTCACCACAACCGACAGTGCTGGAGAAAACGGCCTGGGGACAAATTCATATCCAGTGGGCAGATTAGTCCTAAATTCTAGTACAGGGTTTGGTTAGGGTTAGGGAATCGGGTGCACGCTACCAAAGTATACTGAACTTTTTGCCACGATCCTGGTCAGCATTAATGTCTCGGCGTGTCATTCAAATGTTGCTCAGTCGATATCAGAGGACACAGTGTGTGCCAGGAAAACACTCCCTATAGCATCACAGCACCGCCATCGGCCAGTACTGTTGACACCAGGCAGGTTGGGTCCACAGACTCACGCTGTTTACGCCAAATCCTGACTCAGGAACCTGGATTCATTGGACCGAGCCGTGTTTCTTTTTGTTTGTTTTGAAAGTTAACTGGCACCGACGACTGTACGCCATCAAACACGCTCAGGTCACTTCTTTAGTCCAATCCAGCGTTGAAGCGAGCATTGACTGAACGCCCCGACGACCATCTGAATGCTTGGTATGGGGAATCCAACAAACTGGCTACTGACTGAGCACATGTAGCATATCATGAGCATTATAGGGCAATTAGTAGGTTACCTCGAAGGACAGCAGTCGATACCCATGGAATCCAGAGAGTCTTATAAAATCTGGCGGATGAGTTGATATAACAAAAAATACAGTTTTACTGTGTGTGAGAGCGAGAGAGAAAAACCGAGATAGAGATCAATAAAGCAGTATCAACAGCGGGAGAGAGAGAGCGAGAAAGCGAGAGAGAGAGGGAGGATGATGTGGCTGATGTGCTGTCAGGCCTCGTCCTCAACCCAGTCCCCAGACGGCTGCCAACCTGGCATCTCCTGGCAGACATGCAGCCAAAAAGACTGGAAACCTGCAGGATTTGAAAGTCACCTTTAAATCTCTTCTTTTCAACGTAACAACAAATCATAATCTCTCCCTTAGTTTCTCGGTTTCGTCTTTCTGCCTACTTTAGAATTCTTTCTCGACCATGGATCACTGGGGAGGTGAAGGATTTCCAGGCTTGAATGCGATACAAACTCTGACATCTGGAAGTAGGAGGGGAACTGGAGGGCAGCAGGTTGTGGAAATATTTATTGACCCTAAGTTTTTCTATATTCTACTATATAAACAATGTTTTGCTTTTTCCCTCCAACATCTGCCATAACATATACACACATATTTTAGGATTCTACAAAACCTACCGTAATGACTTACACTTAGCCCTAAACCAAATGTTAAATACAACCACAATTATAACTTTTATCCTAAACACAAGTTACAGTCATATACACGCAAAGGAAATTGTAAAAAGCATATTAAGCACCTATTCCCAGAATGCTAATAACAATAGCATACTAGTAATTTTCCTTAGACACTTATAGCTAATAGAGTTAATATTCATAAAAGAACAACAAAACTAATTAGAAACACAGGCAATCCAGCTAATAAAGTTACACAAGTATAAATAATAATAATACATTAAAATTTATATAGTGCTTTTCTGGGACCCAAAAATGTATAGCAGCTAGCAACCACCTGTTACGGGTGTGGATAATTAAAGTGAAAGTGAAGGAGAGTCGGTGTGCTAACTAACATTAAAATGGCATTGTGTACCTACTATAGCCGTCTGTACCTACTGTAGCCGTCGGAACCCACTGTAGCTGTCGGTACTGTGATGGCAATTCAATCGAATAGAACTCTTACTAAGGAAGGTAAGACAGAGATCAAAATGCTCTTCAACACAATTACAGTTTATTATATAATTCTGGCAAATAGAGACAGAAAGACACTAACACAAGATCAGTGAGAGTCTGTCTGAAGAACAGTGCAGAAAACCTCCTTTTTGTATAGGTAAGAAAGTGTTACAACATCTTGCATCCTTCCTACTTGGCTAAATACAGGTTTGGTACCTTTCTAATTAGCCCAATACTAAACCAGTAATTCTTTACTCCCCTATATATCTGTAAAAGGCACAAATACATTAGTTCAACACATTTCTATAACAGTACCTACTGTAGCCGTCTGTACCTACTATAGACGTCTGGACCTACTATAGCCATCTGTACCTACTATACCTGTCTGTATCTAGTGTAGCTGTGTGTATCTACTGTTGCTGTCTGTGAGTGTGCACTGACCTGAACAGAAGGCAGACATGCAGGGCAGAGAGAAATAGGAGATTGTAAAGAGAACTTATCAAAAGCTCTTCCGTGACTTAAAGACGACGATCAGCTAACACTACAATGCATGCCCTCTCTCCTTAACAACTCAGACACTTAACTGGCTAATTAAACCAACTACCCCAAACAAATAACTCGCCACCAGCCCGACTCTGGCTGTGATTTAAAAATAAATGACATAAGCAACATGACCTGGCCCAGCTGCTCTGGGTACCTGTGTTAGCTCTATAGTCTGAAATGTGAAAAACAACATTTTAAACCATCTGCCTTATCTACAAACAACAAAATTGACGGCAGGTATTTTTTATAACTCAGATACAAATATCAACAATTATTAATAGAAATACATATTTAAAAAGGTATTTAAGGTATTGAGAACTATCCTTTGAGTATTTCTAAACATCCCAGAATATGGTACCCACAGCATACCACTCAATACTAACCCTAACTTTAGCCCAAAACACAAACATTAACCCTAAACCTAAGTGCATGCTCTAAACCTTACCCCAACCCCTAACCCTAACCTTAGCCTAAAACGCTAACATTAACCCTAGTAATAGGGTTGACTACTGTAATGGCCTCTTAACTGGACTCCCCAAAAAGATTGTCAAACAGCTGCAGCTCATTCAATGCTGCTGCTAGAATATTAACCAGGACCAAGAGAACAGTGCACATCACTCCGGTTCTTAAATCTTTGAATTGGCTTCCAGTCAGTTACAGAATAGATTTTAAAGTTGTGCTTTTAGTTTATAAATCTCTGAAAGGTTTAGGACCCGAATACATTTCTGATATGTTTGAAGAATATAAACTGAGCAGGGCTCTTAGATCCATGAACACAGGTCAGCTAGTAGAGCCCAGAGTCCAAACTAAACATGGAGAAGCTGCGTTTAGCAGTTATGCTGTACACAACTGGAATAAACTACCAGAAGATCTTAGACGTGCCCCAAACGTATCAATATTTAAATCTAGGTTAAAAACACTTCTCTTTTCACGTGCCTATGACTGAGTACTTAAACTTAACCACACTGTTTAGCCTTATAGCTTCCTCATAGATGTTTTTATCCCGTTTTTATTCTTTTTATATTTTCTTATTCTATTTTTTATTATTATGATGTTGTTTTGATGTTTTCATTTGAGTATTTCTTTTTATGTTATTGTATTTTTATATTTTTTCTTTTTCTTTGTAAAGCACATTGAATTGCTTCGATGTATGAATTGTGCTATATAAATAAACTTGCTTGCTTGCTAAACCTAATCGCATACTCTAAACCTTACCCCAAACCCTAACCTTAGCCTAATACACCAACATTAACCCTAAACATAATTGTATATTCTAAACCTTACCCCAACCCCTAACCAAAGCCCAAAATACAAACATTAACCCTAAATCTAATTGCATACTTTAACCTTAATTCTAACCCAACAGTATTGGTCTTACAAAACCCAACTACTAAACCAAATATAAACTGTGTATGCACACACACGCCCCAAAAGGCCACCTTCTTCCCTACTAGTAAGCTTAAAACAATCAGTGGATTTTTGATTGCGACGTTTGGTAGAGAAGGTCACATGTATCATTGCTTTTTTTATCATTGATTACTGCAGACGGGGCTGAAGGTCAGCTGTTTGCCCTCAGTCACACAGCAGGAGCTCTGAAAGACACGCCTCCATCTCCAAATCGGCAGCACGTGTGGCTATTACACCTGGAGCTCAACATCACCCTCACGCGAGTCAATCAGAAGGAATATTGGAACGGACGATCAATATCTTCAATAACCACACCTGAAGTTAGAACGGCCACATGACAAGTGACAAGCAACAGTCAAATATAACCTAAATAAGGCTCCCTATGTTCATGTTAATGTTATGTAAACAAGGATAACATTATTAGCAAAAGGCTTTGCAGTGACATCTGACATTTTCTTCCACGACTTGTCTATGTCATTGTCAAGAATGTAAAACGAAAGCGGCTATCACATTTCCATTTTCATTGTGACACTAATAGGAAAAGGCAGTGCTCGGATCTCGATGATGAACCAATTATGTGTCAGAAACAAAATAGAAAAATAGAAATATCACAAGCCTTTTTCTGTCTGCTTTTAGCTCCACATGTCGTTTCAGACCTCAAAATTTGAAAGGCACATTGCTGAGATGGGAAGTCATGCTTCGTAATCCTCCAAATGTGAATATAGAGCTGGGCTTTACCGATTTCTTCCCTCATTATTTGTGACGCTAAACAAGATACGAGCAAAAAAAAAATCGAAACAACATCCTCTGAATAATATTCTGTCTTCAGAACAACAGCAAGACAAAATAGGGTAGATCTTTTTTTCCGGCCATGTCTGTTCAGTATGGCGAGTGACAGAGATTAGCCTCAGCCCTGGGAGGCAGAAGCAACATATTCCTCTGTGGCACACAAAGACACAGAGGTCTTATTGTGTTTTAATGCACTTTAATGGCCCCCGTCATCAGAGGCCGGCGACAGCAGTCTCTTTCATTATGACGCGGAGGAGCAGCACTCCGGAGCTGGAGTAGGGGGGAGAGCAAGGGCATGGGAAGAGGAGGGGGGCGGGGGGGGAGGCTCCATTACTAACAGGAGAGTGGGAGAGAGAGAAGGAATCGGTTGAGGGAGAGAGACAGGAAAATAAGACGGAAAAGCAAAAAGGGAGAAGAGCGTGGCATTGCTGTGTAATGTGATCAGAAACAGACCCCTTTATAACACTTCGCCACTTACATTTCATCAAACTCTCTCTCATTTGATTTGGCCGTTATTACTCGCTCCACTGGGGCACCTATGAAATATTTATACCCGTCTTGGACGCAAAGGTGCACAGAAATGATCCCAGTAGACCGGGGGGGGTGGCAGCGGGACTGGGGGAGTCAGGGGGCCACAGATGATGGGGGTGGGCACAGCCGAGGCTGACACATGACCCGCTCCAGGAGACGGACACATCTCAGTGCAGCACTGCTAAAGGAGAGCAGGCAGCTAGCAATCTCATTACTGCCCTCTATTCCTCTGGTAAATACACACGCGCCCAGGCACACACACAGACACAAACACACACGTGCACATTCATGCACACTGAAAGTCTTCTAGGTATACACACATGCAACACCGACAGTGTCAGTTGAGGCCCTGATCACAACGAACAGGGTTCCTGCCATGCAATTCTGAGACGTTGGGGACATTGCCATGGTAATGTGGCTCCGGCCTGAGTGTGACTGACTGACTGCCGGGAGGTAAACGCCAGGATTATGAACCTTCTGAATCACACAGGACGGCCCGGTGGCGCTTCAGCCTGGTGTGCCGACTGCCAAGTCAACAGGACCGCTGGCGCCCCCCCCCCTCCGAACAGGAGACTAAAGACGGCGTTGAAACCTCCCACATGAGGACAGCTGTTTCCATCTGCTCACCTGCGGCTCGCCTGGCCTCCACTCAAGATTCGAAGCCTTAATCCCTTGGATCACGCCCAGCTCACATAGTCCATGCTTCCTGCTATCATTCTATGGTGATATAATTAGCCTGTCTGTCACACACACCACACAGCATTCAATCTGGAGGACATCAGCGAAAACACAAATTTTCCTCCAACAAATCAGGTGGAGGTTTGAACTACCAGTCCCATATAAAAGGCTCCCTGACATTAAAACTCACCAGGCTCCCTCCATAGAGCCTCTCCACATCCACCTGAGCACTACATGTGTATTGGTCTTTGAGATAAATAAACCGGAGCGTTTGGTGCATTTTGTTTTAAAAAGTCACCCCGTTAATTTGTACGTGTGCGTGTCGAGTGGGCAGACGGCGATCATGTTCTGCGGTCAACGGTGAGAGACGGAGCACCGAGAGGTTTCGGGGATACCGGGAGATTCAGCTCCACTTGAAGACTGCCATTTTTCATCGGTAACTGGCCAGCAAGAAAACCGTGTCATATTTAGAATGATACTGTAACAGATGGGGTGCTTTGTTTCTGTTTGAGAGGAGAGTTTGAGTGAAATAGATCTAGAAAATGTACCAAAGCAGACAGATGGAAGACAGTCCATTAGGACAGAAGTCTGTATGAAGGTAATGAAATACACTATATAGTGACAGCTGTGAATCCAAAAATAGGTTTGTGTTAATTTGACCTTTTTTGTACAGTTGTGCTCATACGTTTGCATACCCTGGCAGACTGATCATGCAAAAATCTGTATTTTATTTAAGGATAGTGATCATATGAGGCCATTTATTATCACATAGCTCCTTTTTAAATCATATTGACTACAGAAATCACCCAAATGGCCCTGATCAAAAGTTTACATACCCTTGAATGTTTGGGCCTTGCTACAGACACACGCAGACTTTTGAACAGGGGTCAGTTCATTTTTTTCTTTGTTGCCATGTTTTGTTTTATGATTGTGTCATTCTGTTATGACCTAGAGTTGAATGTGTTTACAGTGTTTCCCCTGGGGGGGGGGCTCAATGCGTGAAATGCTAAAACGTCCTCCCTGTACACCAGTCTCTCTTGGTTGTCAACTTTATTTTCTTCACATTATTTGACAATACTGTCTTTCCCTAATAATACATACATCATACATCAATCGCTAATAATAAGTATTCACTTTCATTTAACCATTCTCTAAAATTGTTCATGAATCGCCTCCCAGACTCTTAATTGAAGCCACTAGCTACTAACTAATGAAGCAATATGAATTCCATGTACAGTATAGTGTGTTGCATTGGGGGTTAAAAAGGGGGTAGAAGATATAGTTTTGCTGGATGTAGCACACAGTACCCCATGATTTCACATCACATTTGTAACTTTACAAACTCTCCTGAGTATTTTGTATAATACATTTACTGCGGCACAGAATCATGTGGTTGGATTTTTAACATAATCCCTCTGCAAAGCTAATGAGCACAAGCAAATTAACAACAATAACATAAAAATAGGATTTTTTTTATATTATATATGTTCTCTACATTAACCTACTTAAGTTCTAATCATTTCTCAGTGTGCTCCACCTTATAATATTCTTTAACTTATGTTAAGTATTATTTAAATAGCATTTTCTTTTCGTTTATATTTTTCCCAGTTTTTCTTTTGAAAATGCACACAATACACACTATACACACAACGCAGACTTTTATTTTGAAGGGAAAATACGGAAATCAGAAGTTATTACTTATATACTTATTGTTGCTGCCAAATTTATATCAGTTCCCTGCAGACTTTTATTTTGATGAGGAAATACAAATACCGGAGGTTTCAAAACAGTCCTTGCGTAACCGACTGTAGGTGAATGAACAGCGTCCCGGTCTCGCGGTTAAGGGTCCTCTATAGTGCTGCAGGCTCTCATCAGGAATCGTCAGGGATAAACATCCTGAATGGGCGGGAAATAAGCCCCAGTGACGCTCTATGCCATCTTCATCACCAACTGGAGGGTCCTGCGCTGGTGTGCAGGGCAGTGCCCATATCAGGCCATGACCCTGCCGCTCAGGATGCTCTCCAAGAGAGGACAGGCCATGGGGTTGCGTTCAGTATGAACTAAAGTTCTGGAGTGTTTATTGATTTGTAATGGGTGCTGTGCTCCACAACTAGTTAGTAAACGAGGAAGGCTTGGGTTGCTGTCTGCTCGCTGACGGCAACTGAAGCTTTAGAAATAAATCAGTCCATGCTTGTGATCTGAACCCCTGCCTCCGGTGCTCATGTACTGGTGTGGCGTAGGTTCGAGTCCAACCTACTGCTCATTCAGGAAAACTTCTCACCTCAAACCTTCACTGTTCTCCCTTTGAATAAACAAGAAATATATACATATATACGTATGGTAGCAAATGTTCACCCAAGCTGAACACACCAAAGGCTGTAACGCACAGACCGGGCGGCTTTGGGACCAGAATGTGTGAGCCCTGGCTCAGCTGCTACCATGCAGTAGTCTGCTCAGTGGCAACACTGTACTTCATAGTAGGTCACCTCAGCGAAAATAAAAGGACTCTTTGACATAGGTATTGTCTGTGCTTAAGCAATAAGGTGCTGTGGTATACAGGCGATGTACCCCGACTACAGGATGTCCTCAGACATGAAGCAGCGCTTGATGCGGCCCACAGCAGGGTTATATTGGCCATAAACCACAATCCCCAACGGGAACAAGTGAAGTGGGTCTTCACTTTAGCTGTAATGAATACATGAACTACTTTGATGAAAAGATCATCACCATTAGAAACCAAATATCTGACTCCTCCTTAAATAGTTATAGTCCCCAAAATCTCAGTTGTCCTGAGAATGTCCTGAACCTCCCTGACCAGGTGTCAATGGGCACACTTGAATTCTTTGATCCCGTATCG
>JACXGI010007645.1:0-11380 GCA_016801175.1 Esox masquinongy
GTGTGTGTGTGTGTGTGTGTGTGTGTGTGTGTGTGTGTGTGTGTGTTGGGTGGGAGCTCAGGGTTTGAGTGTGGGAGGGGGGCGGTACGGACTCGTCCTGCAAGCATTCCAAACATTCCAGCCAGGAGAGGCAATGAGCCAGCACGCTAACTGTCTCCACATTAAACTACGCCCCTCTGCTCAGGGAGACTGAGGAAAAGAACAAGAAATACATAAAGTAGAGAACCATAGAGAGAGAGAGAGCGAGAGTGGCAGCAAAAGCGAGGCAGAGAGAGACAAGCAAATGTTTAGGGACTTCTTTGGACACCAGGTCCTGGATGGCAAGGAGATTGGTCATGGTTAGGGACTGTCTTTTGCACTGCCCTCTGAAGCCTCTTGTGATCTAGGGCAGTATAGTCGACCATGCAGTTATATAGCCAAGATCTAAGAAGATTGAGAAGTCATAGTACCCTGCAACCCTCTGCTGGCTTGACTTTGCTAAGTAGAGACTGTCATGGTTGTTCCTGGATGGGAGACCAGCTGCTGGTGGAAGTGGTAATGGCAGGCCAGTAGGAAGCACTCTTCCCTCTGGTCTAGAGAAGTAATCCCAGTGCCCCAGGGCAGTGAATGGGACATTGCCCTGCACAGGAAGCCGTCTTTTGGATGGGACATTATACGGTTGTTCTGATTCTGCTGTCACTAAAGGTAAAACGTTTGAGAAAGAAAGAGACCGGGATGGTTTTAGAATGTTAACGAGAGTTAACATTCCAGGCAGAGAGAAGGGGAGTAATCGACACAAACTTAATTTCAGGACTATCTGAGTCATATTAGTGACCATCCGTACATTCCCCAACCAGAAGCCTTTGATTACAGGCAACTTCCACACTGGGACACAAATCCGAACGATTACAGAAAACTCTGTCAGGACCTCAGGCAAGCCATAAACCAGGCAAAGTGTTAACATAGAACTAAGATTAAATAACTACTATGCCTGCTCTGACACTTGTCAGATGGTGGAGAGCTTTCAAAGTATCACCAACTGCAAAGGAAAGCACAGCCATTAACTGCCCGGTTCTTCAAACCTACCGGACAAGCAAAATGCCTTCTACGCTCACAACGATGCAAGAAACACTGAAGTATGCATGAGCCCACTTGCTGTTATGAATAAGTTGGCTATGTGTTCTCGCTCTCCTTAAACAATTTAAGACTTTTAAACAGGTTAGCCTTGGGAAGGCCAGATGGAATAAAAAGGCACACACACTGGAGGTGAAGGCATTCCCCCAGCAACAAACGCAATGAACAAGTCAACCTTGTCCAACATCCATCTGAGCAGTCCTGAGCCAATTTGCACCGATTCAAATAGAACTTGCCTCAATTAACTTCTATTAATTTTTTTACCCTGTATTGTTATAAAGGTGCCCGTAAAAAAGCAAATCAATGTTAGCCAACACCGGTTACTTACAAAGAATGAAAACAACATTGGATGTGTGTTCACTGTTCTCTACCCAGACCTGCTCCCATAACACAGCACAGCACCTCAGAGCTGCTCAGCTAACAGGCCACTTATTTACAGCAGACACCCATCTTGTGTTTAACACCCTCTATCTCAGGTTAGCCACTGGTATATAACACACACACTATAGAAGACAGCAGCCAACTAGACAATGTTGTACCTTGTATTCCAAAGAGTCTGTTGAGTCGTGATCGCCGGGCTTCATCTGAGTATGGAACTGCCAACCAAGGCATCTCACTGAAGTACTGCTTAAAGGACTCCTCCGACCTGTGAAGGAGGGCCAACGTGAAACAACACTCAGCACTTTTACACTCCCTTTGTTCAGTGAAGGAAATGAATAGATGAAACAACAGGATGGTGTAATGGGATTACCGCGGGGGTCTCACCTGTCAGCGCTAACAAACACTATCTCAAACTTCTGACCCGATTCCTTCACAGTGCCATAGGACTCCACAAGCACCCGGGTCAGGCCGCGGCATGGAGGGCACTGCAGGGAAAACACACGCAAGAAGGAAAAACATCTGTTCCCCAATGACCCAAATTCATCTGTATACAAGACTATTATTTCTTTAACATTTTAGGGCCTTTGGCAGACAATCTAATCCAAATATATTGGGTTCCCTTTTAAAAGGTAGGGTTTCAAAAGGTGTCTGAAAATGTGAAGGGACTCTGCTGTACTAGCTTCAATACTGATGACAGATGTGTTCCAGTAATAATGTTTCACTAGAAACCTTGTGTTTCCTGGCCCATACAAATGTAAGAACCAAAGTATTCAGACACAGCAATCCTGCCTCCGCTTGGAGGCATATGTTGTTGCGAGTGGTGAGTGTGTTTTTTGAGAGCTCTTAACCCAACCAGGCAGAATGACTTCATAGTCTCTGGTGTATGTTTGTGTGTGTGTGTGTGTGTGTGTGTGTGTGTTTGTCTGCTCCCTCCCAGCCACTCTCACTCAGGATGACGGGAAGTAGAGTAGCCCATTGGCAGCGCCAGACTGGCTGAGTGTGTGTATGTGTGTGTGTGTGTGTGTGTGTGTGTGGAGGAACAGAGGAGCTGGCATTAAGATGGCAACAGTGCCAGGGGCGGCAGAGCTGTGCTGGAGGAAGACAAACCAGAGCAGTCTCACTCCTCAACTGATCTCTCTTACCCTTGAATATTCTTCACTCACACTGACACACTTTACATTTTACTATCTATTTTACTATCCCAAAAACTATGCCCATTTTAAATCCTATTTTCCCTAACTCAAAACCCCCAAAACGTAACCAGCCATGCACTGTTCATTTGCTTACTGTCGGTCAGTTGGGGTTCTCATACTAAGAGGCTTACAGTTTCTATCAGCAATCCATCAGACTACTAAACACATGAACACTTTTTGACTATGCATATGATTTATTAAACTTAACCCTTATCCCTAACCATAATTCTAACCCTAATCCCAATTCCTATTGCTTACAAGGAATTTTGTTACTCTAACATCTAGTAAAACCCTTATAAAACCATTGTTTCCATTAAAATACTCTTTTCCATAACCCAGCCGTAACTACTAGTCCTAATCCCATTTGTAACATTTACCCTAAACCTAACCCTTAAGTCAACAAGAAACCAGGCAAGCCTAGTTCAGCCGGCCCACAATAGAAAATGTTGCTACCTCAAGATTCGAACCCGGGTCACCCACTTGAAAGGCTGTGTCGTTAACCACTTCACTTTGTATAGCCTCTTGTCTCAATCCTGAACAAATCCTCTTTTGCCACTGGCCGTTTTAATAGTTAATTGGCCATTCATGAATGACATTGATACAGTTAAACTGACTAACGTTTCTTACTATGTATGGCGTTTGCCACTGGCTGTTTTAACAGCATATTAGCCAGTAATAAGCTTTACCGGTATCTACTAACTTACTGGAATAGTCATAAGAATTGAGCAATTGCTAGCGAGTCTGACAAAGCTATTTCATTTCATGGCATAAGAACGTATTTTTTTCTTTCATGGCAAAACAATTTACTTTTTTCTTTCATTCGTGAATGACATTTATACAATAACTATCAATAAAGGTGACGATAACTAACTTTTTCATCAAGTGAGAAGACGAGAGAATCGTGGAATCTACCAGAAAAAATTAATGAATGTCGTTGCTCTCAATATTATTGACAATAGATTTGAACTTAGGTCTTCCACATGAGAGGCACTGTCTTTAACCACTACGCCATGGCATTACACATTTCAGCAGTCGCTAGACTCCATTGAGGATTGTGTTAAACTGACTAACGTTTTTTATTAAGTTTACCTCCACCACAAATAGCGTCAATGAACTGTATTGCTTTTGCCACTGGCCATTTTAACAGCTTATTAGCCAGTAATAGGCTTACTAGTATCTACTAACTTCCTAGGAATAATCATAAGAATTGAGCAATTGCTAGCGAGACTGAACTATTCCATGCCAGAAACAGTCGCAACTGTATAAACGTATACAGTTTCCAGTCTTAGCCAGCAAAGATTTCGTCAATACGGAATAATTCACAATGCGTCCTTCGCTTCGCCTGCGAAGAGATACGAACTCGGGACCTATAGTTCACATGTCCGCTTCTCTAACCACTACGCTATTTAACAAGAGGTACTCAGTCAGTCAGTCAGTCAGTCAGTCACTCACTCACTCAGTAAGAGACATTCGTACTTCTTGGCCGGCTCCGCTTACGCGGTCCGGCAAAAATTGCCTTTTTCCTCACAGAGACTGGTAAAATGTCTCCACAAAGTCAAATTGTCCTTGTTTTAACATTCCTTGCAGGGATTTTTGTCCCCAACTATAATAGAAAAACATGTTCCCATCCACCAAATCACAGCTCCGGGTCATTCCAGGTCTGTGGTAAGAAGTGATTCCTGACAATGTCAAGCTTCTAACTGTCGCTCAACGGCATGGAACATTTATGCTACTAAGAGAGAGGAATGTGGCTTAAAAACATACCCATTCTCCTACGATATCTTTAGTGTTTCCTCCTTCTGTAATGTCTATTAGTTTGGAAAGTGAACCAGACTGAAGTCATGGCTTGCAGTTGGGGGAACGACTGGTCTCTGGGGCCAGTGGCTGGAGTATATCACCCGTGACAAACCCTTTCAAGCAACACCGAGTCAGGAGCTGGACATGTATCAGTAGACCCAGCGCTGAGAGAGACTGGGTCTGGCTCTGAGGGTGTGGTGACCATTGCCCACATTAAATCGCCAGAGTAGGTGAACACCACAGGGAGTGGAAATAACGGCTTCCACTACTGTAGTCCCAGACAATGGAAGTCCCTCAGCCACTCTGTCCAGGCTAGCAGCTGCTATGTTTCCTCAAGTCGTGCCCTGCTCTTCCTGGCTATCACTGATTTCATTGGGCCACTGCTCATATCAGAGGACAGCTGACAGCATGAAAAGGAAAGTTAGGGGCCTTTTCCTCCCTCCCCTGTCCCCACCCTGGCTCCTGTGTGTCTGCGTGTGTGTGTGTGTGTGTGGTGTGTCCTCCTGGCCTCCCAGCACTCACCCAATGTGCTGAGAAGTACACTCCCACATAGTGGCCCTCCAGGGAGCTGATGTCTGTAGTCTGCCTGTTGTTCCTGAGCAGAGGGCCTGCCACCACCTCCGCGAAGGGCTTGGGCCCCCAAGGGAACTCCAGGCCTGGGGAAGGGGGCGGGGGGGGGATGAATGAAGAGAGCCAAGAGTGTGATTAATGAATAGGTTTTAAAGCAGAGCCCATTCCCAGCTCCCACAGTTATTTGATGTCACACTAATATCTACATGCTCAGAGATCGTCATACGCACGTCAAAACCGAAAGACAATGTCCCCTACTCACAAGCTCTTTTTCTACATGGTGCCAACAGATGCAAAATGTAGTTTTAATGATGATTGAAATCCATGCTTTTCCATTTTCCATGCCCCTCTCTCTCCACTCCCCCCACCCCCCCATTTGGGATGATCAAAATAAAAGGTTGTAATCAGAAATAAAAGAGCTGTAGGCTAGCTTGTAAAGGTTCCTTTATATGGGCCTCCCTCTGTAGGACTTCATTAGGCAGGAGTGACACGTCCACACAGCCTTTTATTGGCGTTCACATTCACATTGGAGAAGTGCACTCCATCCTGCTGCTGCAGGCAACTTCTCTCCTCTGCCACTCGAGACAGCTAGGCCCTTTCATTATGCTGAAAGACAGGGCACTGGATCCTCACCCACCCACCCACCCTTTGCCTCCCAAACTCAGTGTAGTAGCACCCCGCCCCCTGTCTTCCTTACTCACCACAACACAACTACTGCTGTACTACTAATGCGCACTCCACAATTTGGATTCATTAGGCGGACAGATAAACAAATAAGACAGACAGACAGACACAGAAATATAGACAAATAGACTGATAGAGACCAGCATCAATATAGACAAATAGACTGATAGAGACCGGCATAAATATAGACAAACAGACTGATAGAGAGCGGCATAAATATATACAGAAAGACTGAAAGAGACCGGCAAAAATATAGACAAATAGACTGATAGAGACCAACATAAATATAGACAAATCGACTGAGAGACCGACATAAATATATACAGATAGACTGATGGAGACAGATAGAAAGGTAGATAGACATAGAAAGACTTAAAGATCTAGACGGACACAGTCCCTCCCTCCTTATATTGTGTAATACGATTTTCTGGCCAAGAGATGACATCCTCATCTCTGTGGAATGCAAGCCTGCCCTTGTTAACAGGACATCTCCCACTTGAAAGCATGAAAATCATAGATCTGCAGTGAGTAAGAAGGGGCAATCTATAATATTCATGCAATAACAGAGGAAGACACAAATTGAGAAATATGGCCAGTTCTCCAACTGGTGAATGATGTGGAAAAGAATTTCAGCAATATGAAATTAAATTAACTGAATTTGATCTACTAAACTAGGATATATGTATTTCAGTATGTCTGTATATACTGTCTCTGTCTGTTGGTCTGTCTGTCTGCATGCGTGCATGCATCCTCATAAGTGCAATAGAGTACTTACCTTTAGGGTCATCTCTCACCACCAGCAGTCCGTTCCGACACACCACCTTCCCAGTAGTTGCGTCCACAAACACCAGCGAGGGAATACTGGTTACCTTGTACTTGTTCCACAGCTTCATCTGGACAGATACAAAGCAGGATAGAAAATCTTGAGTACATAGAACTTGACTCCGGCAAATAATTTGAGCAACAAGATAAGAAATATGGCTGGGAGTAGAGTAATTGTGCACTGGTTAACCCTAGCATGAGCTCTGCACAACACTGGCCTGTATGGGAGGGTGGGACGCAAGAAGCTATTACTCCAAAAGTACTCTCAAATTTCATCTGGAGTTTGCCAGAATGCATGAGAGTGACCCAGCTGCGATGTAGGAAAGGCTTTTGTGCTCAGATGAGACCAAGATATAACACTGACCATGCCTCAACACACACCATCCTTATAGTGAATCACAGTGGTGGCAGCATCATGCTGTTGGAGATGCTTCTCGTCAACAGGGACTAGGCATGTTGTTAAAACTGAAGGGAGAATTGATGAAGTAACATACAGTGAAATACAGCAAGAGAAATTGCTCCTGTCTTTTCAGCAGGATAATGATCCAAAGCACAAAGCCCAAGCAACAGTGGAGATGCTCAAGAAAAAGTTTGGATCTCAATCCCACTGAGCATCTGAGGAACAATTTGAAAATGGCAGTCCACAAGCATCCTCAAACCAACCTGAACAACCTTGAGCAAAACTGGCATAAAGAATGGGCCAAAAACACTCCTGCACTGTGCAAAGCACTGAAAAGACTTCAAGTTGTTATTGCAGTAAATGATTGCTCTACCAAATAGTCATGTGCTTGTGTAGAATGCCCCCAAGCAACATATTTCAGTTTATTTTTATTACAATTATTTCCTAACATGAAACCAATGTCACTTTACAATAATTGATTTTGAGTTTTAAAACAAATATCAAAAACAAAATATCAAATATTCCATGTATAATTCAGTAATATGACAAAATTGTTCTTGGGTCTGAATAGGTTTGTCAAAGTATTAATTGAACATGGCTAGCGTGATTAGCACTTTATTTTGCCTGTCTTTCCTAAGTGAGTACAAAGTGCAAAACATTTTGCCAATTCAAAATGTAAGGCATGATGCCTCCACATGAACACATCTAATCAGTGACTGTTGTGCCTCTATACAGAGACTTGATATGAATACAAAACAAACCTTGAGAAATTGGGAACAGACTTGACGACCACAAACGTGTTTGAAACTGTAACTATTTATAGCAAATATATTCGGTGTACTCCTCATCGACATCAAAGAACAGAAGAAATCTCACACAGTGAAAACTCACTTTCCATATCAGAGGGAAGAAGATGGGTTTCCCTTGAGATGACTAGCTCCTGAAGAGCAGCACAGCCAGGAGGTCATTTACCTGAGAGATGTCTATGAAGGATACAAACATTGATGTTTGAATGTCTGATAGAAAGTCTGAGCAAGAATTTAATTAGCAACTTTGTGATCACCAAGACAGCACAGCAGGCCATTTTGTAGAGGCACACTGTCCTTTACAATGATTTCAGCACTGTGGTCTCTGAAGTCATTTCGGTGAAAGGGAGGAGTAAGGTCTGCCTGCAGTCAGTTTTTGAAGCTCAGTGGAGTTAGCCTCCAGTTGGGTTACGTTACAGTTCTGCTCCAGTCCAGGGCAGCTTGATGAAAACCTCTCGTACTCTTTTAATGAAAACAATGACTTCACTTCAGAAGCAGAGTTAGTGTTCTGATGTGCAGACAGAATCAGGGAGGCTTTGACTTCCCAGACAGATTGCCATTTCACAAGGTGCGTTCCTTCTGCAGGGCCTGTTCAGGAGGGGCCTCCTGGATGTCAGGAGGGGCCTCCTGGATGAGCAGAGGTCAACCCCCACCGGTTTCTCTGAGAGCAGGCATCTCTACGGTCAACCTCCTTTGCCTGAATGACTGTCCTGCTTAATGGAAGACCCACCGCCTCTGGAGAACGGCCATCTGTCCGGCCATCCGAAGCAAACCCCACGGTCAGACACAGTAAACAGTTCCATCACAGGCTGCAGGCTATACTCTCTCACCCTACCTTCTGGAAACGTTATCTTCCCCGAGCCACATGGAGGAGCCTAGAGGCCAGGGCATTAACTGGGACCCCGTGTCCCACTTCACATCTGTCAAACTGACACAGTGATGGGTGTGAACCCCAGCTGCCTGAACTGGCCGTGTCATTTAACACAGGGCAGTGGGATGGCGGAGGGATTCAGACCATGTTGGCTTTGGTGCAGGGAGAGAGCCAGGCTACGTCCCAAATGGAACCCTATTCTCTATAAAGGGCACTATTTTTAAATAGAGCCCATTGTCCCAAATTGACGTGGTGCTCTATATAGGGAATGGGACGCCGTTTGGGTCACGGACAAGAGACTTGAGAAGGCAGTGACAGGTAGAGAATGATAGGGGGCACTGGATCTGCACTAGCTGGGAAATGTCAGAGAACAGCTCCTATGTCAAGCCCCTGAAGTGTCCCCACTGGGCTGAGGCAGGACGGTGAATATGATAATGGTGAAAGCAGACAGGTGTTGAAGGAATGGCCAAACTACAGTAATGCAATTTCTAAAACTGAAATTGAAAACAACCATCTGTTATTTTAATAGTGTACTATGAAAAAATGCCCTAGTTTGACTGTAAGGATGCAGTGCTTTGTAGTAGTAGCAAAACATTTTTGTACACTAATCGCACACTAAATCTACTTCAGGGCTAAAGGATAACTGGCTCTACATAAAGTGTCTATTACAAATCTTAAGGTACCTGTGAATATTTTGAATGTATTTCTACCTATATGATATAATGGGACAGTGTGTTGATATACAGGACTTTCAAATATACAGACAATGTGCAGAGTCTCTTAGTGTGTGGCAGTGCTGAAACTCTACGCCCCAATTTGGTACAGTCTACAGCCTGGCTGGTGGATAGGGTATTCTGCTTTAAGAGAGATTAGCTGTTTCAGAAAGACCTCAGAGCCGATTCAGCCTCAATCCTTTCACTGCAGCTAATTTACTAAGCCGGAATTATGTCTGCCTGGCTGTTTGGCTGCAGTTGAGAGCACTGCAGGACACTAAATCACAACAGCTGTAGATCTCCAAATGTGGCCCTTTCAGCCATCAGAGGAGCCATCATGATTTCGGGGTAGATGATGGGCTTGGTAATTAACACAGTTATGTCACCTGCATTCATTCATTATTGGCAGCTACATACGTTTCACCACCTTGAGATACGATGAATCGCACTTGTGTCGAACACTTGTTCATTTAAAACATATGGCAAAAGGTGCCTTGCTGCGTCTTCTCATAGGGATTCTCCCTCAGTCTGGCTAAGTTCAATAGAAAAAGGAAAAAAAAAAACTTTTTACACAGTGATATTTGTGGTCTTTAGCACAACAGCACATACCCATGGGCATGCATTTTGTGTGTGTGTGTGGGGGGGTAGATAACAACTGTGACATTTGGTCATATTCTCTCATGGTTCTCTCATGGCCTTGCACAGCAAGAGAGTACCATTTTACTCCTTTTCTCCATGGTTTGCCTATAATGTCTACAGGAACAGAGGAAGTGGTCACAATAATAGTTTTCCAAATGTGGCCACCCCTCTAATGCCTTATTGCACCCAGACAGCCAAAGTCTGAAGCTAAACTATTCAGAGTAGGGTGTAATATAAGCAGCACAGATCAATAAACCGTGTGGTGACATGGGGAGCCACAAACACTCATATATCACTGTCCAAACTAAATTTCCCCCTGCCAGGGCTCATCTTTTGCCTACTTCACATTCAACCCTATTCCACTTAGAGTGTACGCACTACATCTGACCATGGAGCATAGCTGTCTGGTTAGAACTACAGCAGTTTTTAGGGAACAGGGTACCATTTTGGACACATTTGTGGTTTGTCTGGATTTCATTGGACTCTTCAGGGGAAGAGTTTAATCAAAGTATTGAATATCCATTGTGCTATGATGTTTTAAGTGCAAGACAGACACTTTGTAAATGTAGACTTCATGTAGAGTTCATTGCACAAACACTTCATAAAATGTTTTTGGTACATTTTAAAAAACACAAATGTTGCGAGTAGAAGCAAAGATGTTTGAAAATACAATGATTTTCATGTTTCATCATCCAGAATCATAACCTAGTGCATCTTCTCTGTGAAACATTGTAATGATGTTGGGTTTTTTCCATAGGGTAAAATCTCTGGGTAAATTAAGGGGATGGAGGAATGAAAGCAAGCATTGCTACAATGCTGTTCCACATTTTCCATTTCTATGTACGTAGAAACATTGTCACCCCAAGTGAGCCTGCAGTGTTCTCTGATTATGCCCTATTCAGTGTAGCTTAATGCAATGCCCTGGATGCAGCTTTCATCGCAGGTGTTCAACAATGAGGTGAAAGGTTCATCATACTTATCAAGGTCAGACTGTCCAAAAACTATATTTTTTAATCTACGTATGATTCTTGTACATACAGCACACTGTCAGAAAGACAAAATGGTAAATCCTCAGCTGTCCAACTTGTCCACATACTGTACAGAACAGTACTAAAACTATTTTTGGCCATGGATGATAATTGTGTTCATCTTTCTTTACACTGTTTAAAGGGCTCGGGGTTAAAGGGGTAAGGGTCTCTACTGGTTAAAGGGGTATGGGTCTCTAACCAGTGAAGACCTTATCCTTTAAACAATACAGAACCTTACCCCTTTAACCAGAAGAGACCCCATCCCTTTAACCAGTAAAGGGCTATCTACTGGTCTAAGGGCTAAGGACCTCCACTGGTTAAAGGGATGGGATCTTTACTGGTTAAAGGGGTGGATCTCTACTG
>JACXGI010007645.1:11480-36613 GCA_016801175.1 Esox masquinongy
AGCCCCAGACCTATAGAGACACATACAGTCTCAGAACCAGGCCCATACAGCCCCTGACCCATACATCCCCAGACCCATACATCCCCAGACCTATAGAGACCCATACAGTCTCAGAACCAGGCCCATACAGCCCCAGACCTATAGACACAGTCTCAGAACCAGGCCCATACAGCCCCTGACCCATACATCCCCAGACCCATATAGAGACCCATACAGTTCCAGACCCAGACCTATAGAGACCCATACAGTTCCAGACCCAGACCTATAGAGACCCATACAGTTCCAGACCCAGACCTATAGAGACCCATACAGTTCCAGACCCAGACCTATACAGACCCAGTCCTATAGAGACCCATACAGTCTCAGACCCAGGACCATAAATACTCAGACCCATACTGACCCGGACAGATCAAGACACAGACAGGCACAGATGCATACAAGTGAATTCAGCTGCTGCTTTTAAGAGGGTTAGGGCCCAGTCACTGCAGTTTTTGTGGAGGGGGACTGGTCTGACAGAGTGGTGCTGGCTGACAACAGAGAGGAGAAGCCCTGCTGAGAGAGATGAAGTGGAAGACATTCCTTCAGTTATTGTCTCCATTCACCTCTTATTGTTCCTGTCCTGACTCCACACAGATCTGCTTTCACTGGCACAGGCAGCCAGACCTGGGGCACTGACCAACTGCCTGCATTACAACCCCATTACAACAAACACAGCAGTTACAATGGTACAAGGGAGGGAATTCAAGTGTTCAAAGCAGTGCATGTGCTCCACTATATAATACTAATAGTTACATTTTCATATTTACAAAAAGCTGTTACACAGAGTGACTAACTAAAAATGATTCCCTCAATTAAATGTGTTTGTGGCGCACATCTGACCACCTGAAACAAAAAATAATCTTTGTAAAACAAAATCACACACACAGCACATGATTACTAATGGACTGAAAGCACATCACCTACAGTAGGCTATACTTCCAGGAAAAAAAATCACCATCTGATACTAGCTAACTAGTTTGTGTAATTTATTTATGGTAATCTATAAGGATAACTCAGTAAAATCCTGCACCCTACATCTGTTCAGCGTGCTGTTTTGACCACCTCATCATCCCTCACACTCAGCTCCACAACAGACCACGTTGTTAGCAGCTCAGCCCCACAACTCTGGAAACTCTTCAGGCAATGTGTTAGGGGGTCATAGCTAGACAGCCATTTTGAATTATTGGTATAGATAAAAAAATATAGATTTAAACTGTAATTTGGCAGATTTGGTCTATGCTGTTTGTTGTTAAACTGCTGAACGGTGAATTCCTCTCCCAGTGACTGCAGTAAAGCAAACTGAAAGCAGGTTTTCTTCTAGCAAAAAAGCAGTGTCAAACAGACAGCAAAATGCTTGTAAATAAGAAGACACTTTCTGTCTCAAACAAAAGGCTTTACATTTAGACTAGAAAATGTTATCTTTTTTGCAGTATTATGTGTTAGTGCCTTATTTTCTTCCATTACAATAATTGAAGTCTGTTGCTGTTTTAAAATCTCCAATGGCCTCAGGGTGTCATCTCTGAGCAGTTTCTGTCCCGTCCTGCAGCTTAATTCAGTTCAGAAGGTCAACTGTATTTGATGAGTCTTAGTGGTTCAAATGAACAAACAGAATACTAATAGGGTCATATTCCCTTAATACAACTAGCTATGTCTCAGTGCTATTTACTTCAGTGCAAAAAATGTTCCTGAATGAACTTTCTTCCTCATTCTTTTGAGAAGGAATTTATTGCCACAGTGTATTCTGTTCAATTGGTATGTGGTTCAGAGAGTTCTATAAACCCATAATGTGTTCCACATTTATCAAAGGCCAGGGCAAACAGGGGAAACCAAAGTCCTGTCTCTCTCTTTTATGTTTCAACTGAGACATAAGGCTCCACATGGAGCAACAACAAGATAATGTTCTAACAAAGCTGTGGAAGGGATGACAGACCTGTTTAAAATCCACCATGATGAAGACACCAGCAGTCAGATAACCATTCACTCCGTGTATAACACCTTAGTAGGTGGTATTTAAATAAAGTGTTGCTAGTCACTCCTGTAGCCAGGCTGACTGATCAAGGATGTCTGTCTGACCATCTGACCCTCAGTCCCATGACTGTCCAAACTCTCTCCAAAGTGTCCATCCTTTATTGAGTGTTTTTCTAGAGCCAGCCTACAGCCGGCCTAAACCTTGGCCAAGGTTTACTGGGAAGGACCAGCAGAGGAGGTAGTACAGCTGATTATATCCCGAATGGCACACTATTCCCCATTTAGTGCACTACATTGTAAATTGGGGGCCAGCTGAGACACAAATATGGGGTCGGTTAGGTAAAAACTGAAACAAGTTACTGCTTTTCATGTTCATCACAAAGAGACAGCATAAAAGATCCCCCAAGATGACAGATCAACAGCAGAGAAACTGTAGGGCTCTGTCCTCAGCGATGGGAAACTCATCCCATTCCACATTTGGATCCCGACTTGATCTAATTTACATTGATGTAGTGTCCAACCGTCTGCAGCTCATTTATTCTGCATTGAGCTTTCAGCCTTTGGGGAACAGAGGAGGACAGAGTAAAATACGAGGCATTTTGGATTGAAGCCCTGTTTTCTGGTGCTTAGACAGGCAGGAAGCAGACAAGGTGGAATAGAACAGACTCATCCAGTCTCCTCACACCCTCCCAGCCAGTCCCTGTCTGAGTCAGTGATGGACATTACAGGCCTCTGCTCTCTCACTCTCTCTCTGCTCCACTGAGCTCATTACTAAACCCTGAACCACAGTATAGTATAACATGACCTCTGTTATAATGAATAAACACTGTTTCCAGGAAAAAGGCCTTGCTCACAGATGCACACGGGGTAAAACATCAGCCCATCACCTCTTCACTTTAGCATGTTATTGCTCGATCGTATTTATCTCATAAAATATTCATTGGCCAGACAAATCATTTTGGCAGTATGGACACACACGTGGGCTAAATAGCTTTTTGATAGAGGCCCCCATCGCCATGGCAACCCTGCAGTCAGGACATGTCACTGAGTGCCAGACACATTGTGCTCTTAGTTAATAATTCAGTGGTAAATTAACGGTTTCGTGAGGGAAAACAGGTGCCACAGTGTCAGAGGGCTTAGGGGAAATAGCGGGGTAAAAAAAGAGACAGAGAGAAAGATAGAGACAAACGTGGGGGGGGGGCAGAAATAGAGAGGGACGTTTCTCACACTTGTCTTGTGTTTAGGCACAAAAGCTGCTCTCTGAATGCAGGGTAGCTCTTAATCCAAACTCAGACCCTGTATGGCTGGGCT
This sequence comes from Esox masquinongy, assembly GCA_016801175.1. Taxonomy (NCBI): domain Eukaryota; kingdom Metazoa; phylum Chordata; class Actinopteri; order Esociformes; family Esocidae; genus Esox; species Esox masquinongy. Next base: position 14,799 of record JACXGI010007645.1, read on the forward strand.
CCAATGTGCATTTTTTTTTCTCGTGAAGAATGCAGCGTAAAGCAAGGATTGTGAAGGAGTAAAAAGGCAGTAGTGAATAGGTATGCAGCATTGTGTCGTCCACAGGCCCCTGAGGCCTATATACAGGGTCACAGGTCACAATGACATGGACTGCATTCTTCACTCCTGCTGGTGTTTAAAACAGTCCTTCTGCATGCCTGGCCTGCATGCCCCATTTCCGCCATCCCAATCTCACAGCCATGACTCACCAGGTCTTACTGCTTCTCTCCCTCTTCCTCTGTAGAGCATAGTGTGTTTGCTTAGGTTGACAGGTTTACAGAAAGGGAAGACGAGACCCACTCCCCCAGACAACCCCCCCCCCCCCAGAGGGCCACATTGAAACTGTGTTATATTTCCTTGCCATCAAAATATGCAAATATTCTACTATCCATTGGTTTGGGGATTTTCACAGCTTCATGACTGCCTAACTTTAATACAGTTGATAATCAGTGGGCTGGACACAATGAAGTAAGACCTGTGGGCTGGATTGTAGCCTGCAGGCTTAATGTTGAAACCCCTGGTTAAGACCTGCATACCTCGTGTGTCAATTAGTAAACCAGTCTAGCCCACATCTGAATAAAGTTCACTGCTTGCATACAGTAGGCGCAGACAGATAACACATTTACTTTAACAATATTCACATGGTATACTGTAAACCTCTTACTCTTGTGGACCAGAGGCTTCTTCCAGCTGGTTCTGTCTCCTATCAAGTCGAGGCCTGCAGGGTCTCAAAGATAGAGATTAAAGAGAGCGAGAGACGGCAGGGAGAGAAAGCGGCAGAGATTTGGTGTGGCCTGGCCAATTGGGTGTGCATGGCCGCCAGGCCGTTAGAGATTGGCATCACCCTGACAGTTTACCACCCGACAGAGGAAAAAGTCACTGCTCTAAGGCCAACATTTTTATGGTTGTCTTTGGCGCCTGCCAGAGGTAGCCTGTCTCAAAGTGTGTTATGTAAGAGGGTAACTTGTCTAACACGATGCTTCAAGGCAAGGGCCAGCCACACAGTCCACCCTCAGCATGCTTCTGAAATGAAAACACACACAACAAGACCTGGAAACACAGGTCCATGCCCAACTGTTAAGACCACCTCAAGCCTTTGCCTAAATAATGACCAGTCATCAGTAGTGGTGCAGAAATGCGGGATGGCAGGACACACATATCCAGCTTAGCTTAATAGCCAGAAAGCAGTTGGTGGGTCTATAGAAGTCCGGGGGGTGGGGAGGGGGGGGGTACTTGCACATAATTGGGCAACACAGTTCTGTACTCTGGTATACTTTACACATATTTATGAGTCTACAGGGTGAATCCTTCACAAAAATAACTGAAAGCATTAAAGCAAGCAGGCTGTAAAATTTTGCATTAGCCTATTCCTTACACTTTACATACTGAATCACACTCATTGATCAACAACAATTTCACTTATCAATAAGGAATGCCTAATGTCTACAGACTGTGCTGTTTATTCCTTGATTACTATGCCAGAGTTAGCATTGGTTTCATCTTAATCTTGTGAGCTCAGCCTTGAGTCACAAAAAAAAGCAAGGCCTAGGCCCAGCAATCAGTGCTTCTGGCACTGGCAAAAAGGACTGCCTCAAAAAATTAGCCTAACAACTACACAGCACCACTCTGTTTATACTTTCTGCTCTATCAAATATATTTTAGCTGTGTATAATAAAAAATACAGCAAAAATACACAGTTTTGCGGTAAAATCTCTCCGGTGCGCCATATTTACCGCAACAACGGTGTAGCAACCTTTGAGGAATAGAACTGGGTCGAGGCACAGATCCGGGAAATGTTATAAAAATACTGCAAAAGCACTGAAACCTCCCAAGACCACAATGTGCTCAATCATTGTGAAATGGAAGAAGTTTGGAGACACTAAGATTCTTTCTGGAGTTGGCCGTCTGGTCAAACTAAGAAACTGGGCATGAAGGGCCTTGGTCAGGGAGGTGTTACTATTTGGCCTGGATGCCAAGCGCTATGTCTGGTTGAAGACAAGGTACCACTCATCACTTGGCTAAAATTATCCCTACGTTGAAGCGTGGTGGAGGTGGGATCATGCTATGGGGATGCTTCATATCAGCACGGACTGGAAGACTGGCGAGGGAAAGATGAATAAAGCAAAATAAAGAGGTTCTGCCCAACACCAAGAAAAGCTGTGAGATACTGTGAGACATCACTGTGAGACAGTAGATAACTGAATAGCTAGTTATGTAAACACATTTACTACACTTTTATCAACATTTGTAACAATTTATAATAAAAAAATATATATATTTTTTATATTTGTATGACCACAAATGGGGCTCCGCCCCAACAACCTTATGGATGGGCTGCCACTGCATAGAAGTGAAACAATAAATGAAAACAGAGTTCTATGTTTAGGCTGGGGGCGTGCGTCAGTCAGTCAGCTGGGCTCTGAGAGTACCACAGGGAGGGGGAGGGTGTATTTACACAGCTCCTTCCCTCTTCTGAGCCCTGATTGACCCCACTGTTAACTCCTACTCCTCTTTGCAGGGAGAGACAGATGCTGCATCCCAAATTTACTATTCTCTTCGGAGTGCACTATTTTTGACCAGGTGTAACTGTGCTCTAAATAGAGAGAAGTGTGCCATTAGGGACGCTGCCAGGGAGAGGCCGGGTCTGCTGGGTGTGCACCTCAAGCGTCAGGTCCCATCTCAACGCAGGCCATTAATATTAATATTATTAACAGCTGAAGAACAGGGTTTACATAGACAGACAGATTATCATTACAGAGCTTTTAGAATGCACTGCCTCTACAGGAGGATGCCAGTTTCCTTCTGACACAAAGTTTACTGAAATACCAGCTTCACGTCAGGTTCTTGCTAGCAACATGTGTCGTCCATGTAAATGGTATGCTTGGACGTAGAATAGGATAGTACTACTGAAATAAACCCATATCCTAATAAGGCTAGTCCATTTCTTGGTATCCTTAAAATACATTGTTAGGCTCCTCAAAGAGCCTATTCATTGCTATAAAATTATACAATAAAACGTTATTTTTACTGTAAAGACACTGGTAACCCCATATACTCCATACAATGTATGGTGCATTTTATTGAGGTTGTATTTTGGGTTCCTTTGTGCTCTGCTGTCCAAGGCCAATGAGGAAGATTGTCCCAGCCACACGCCTGTGCTGAATCATGAACTAAAACAGACCAGTGGCATGCAGCTCCCAGAAGCCTGCTAAAACCCAAACCTCAATACAGACACAACTTACAGTACTCTTCACCGCACACATCTTCGTGAACATTGAATGAAAAGACAAAGATGACCAGCCTTTCATTTTACAGAGAATGGGCAGACATCCATTCTGTCTTCACTAGCAGGGATGTGGGTTGCCGGTACCAGATAAAGTCCACATCGGGTTACATTGTGACATTGTATCTCCAACCATTAACCCATTTCCTCTCTTCCTCTTACGCTCATTAAAAGGCACATCTGTTTTGTGCTGCTGCAGGAAGGGGTCTGGGGTTTATAGCTAAGCTGTACATCTGGACACCCGCGGACACCCCTCCCACACAACCCCCACCAATAAATCCCCCATCTGCCCCCCTGACAGCTTACAACCCCATTTCACAGCAGGACCGGCAGGAATAAAGAAGGCTGCCGATCTGACTTTTCTCTGGTCGTCGGATCCAGAAGCTTCCAGAAGCTGTGCGAATGACGTTCTGTGCACGCATTTGTCTATAAAAGTTGAGTTGAACCCCCCCGTATAATAACATTTATTATGATATAATCGTTACAGTCATGCGGTCACATCGTAGCTGGAGTTACTGAATAGGAACATTACATTGACTGGTTGTCTTTGACTGGTTGTCTTTGACTGGTTGTCTTTCATGTGCTCTACCAAGGTTTGCAATATTCATGCAAGTTGACTAGCACATGATGTCACAGAAATTACGCATTGATGTAGGAGACTTCATGCGTGAGTAAAGAGAGAACTCATGGAACCGAAGGAGACAAACACATGCGTGTAATGGGAATTTTCCGGAACTATAGTGCTGAAGAAAAGCTGGAGCCACAGCTACTCTCCCAATCCCCCCACACAGGGCTCCAGACTGAGACTATTTACCATTTTGCAACCCTTTCACTTTGGCTTTTGTGTTCTATTTTTATTAAGTTGCAATTTCTTAATGCCACCTAAGTCAATACATCCTATTTTATAGGAAAAAATATCAGTATTTTGGTCAAACATTTAAGTGTATTATCCTCATGATTCTTGTAATGTAAGGGTTTGCCTGTTACAGTACTAGTTTTACTGCATGGAGTCTGTAGCTGTCTAGCAAGCCACTCTCTCCTTCTCAACAGATATTTGATATGGCTTTGAAATATTGAGCATACAAAATGCACAGCATTCACTAAGATTGCAAAGGCCTCATTGGGTAGTCGGCTGATGATACTTGGCAATGTTTTTGTTTAAACATTACATCTACTGTTATATTAATAGATAGCTACTAGCAGCGGGCATTATATTTAGAGTTAGCAATCTAGCTAATGTGTTTTGGCTTCCCACTGAGCAACAGGGAATTATACCATCTCGAAGAATGCATTCGTAACTTAAAAATGTCTCAAGCTTTGTTGAACTTCCACACCCTAGAATAACCCAAAAAATATACTTTTTTTGTCTCATTTAGCAGACACTCTCATCCAGTGTGACTTACAGTTAGTGCATTCACTAAGTAAATCTTAATTTACTGGGGCGGCAAGGCAGCCAAATTGTCAAGAGCATTGAGCTAGTAAATGAAAGGCTGCAGGTTCTAATCCAAGTTGTCAAAAGCACTGAGCTAGTAAATGAAAGGTTGCATGTTCTAATCCAAGTTGTCAAGAGCATTGAGCTAGTAAATGAAAGGCTGCAGGTTCTAATCCAAGTTGTCAAGAGCATTGAGCTAGTAAATGAAAGTCTGCAGGTTCTTATCCAAGTTGTCAAGAGCATTGAGCTAGTAAATGAAAGGTTGCAGGTTCTAATCCAAGTTGTCAAGAGCATTGAGCTAGTAAATGAAAGGTTGCAGGTTCTAATCCAAGTTGTCAAGAGCATTGAGCTAGTAAATGAAAGGTTGCAGGTTCTAATCCCTGAGCCGACGAGGTGAAAAACATGTGTCCCTGAGCAAGACAGTTAACCCTAGTTGCTCCCAGGTTGTTTCTATAAATACAAATCTGTTCATAGCATCCTCACCTGGTGAAATAATGGTAAAAACATGTAAACAAATAAAATGGACTCAAAACACTAATTAATCTTCACACCCATAGCTGTATATGAATTTGAGAGTGGTCACATTTCTAGAGCCATATCATCTTGACTGTATAAGATAGAGTTTTTCAATTGCGCGGAGGATTGCGGCGAAATATTTTCTGCAACCAAATGAAACACTTTGTGGTACCAGGGGAAATGCTCATCTGGAACCCTACCTCCACCACTACCCCCACCTCTGCCCTCTCTCTCACTTGTCCTTGATCCGCTTTGCTCTCAAATCAGATCAGCCTGGATTGGCTAACTGGTCAGAGACTTATGGGTACAATTTTCCCTGGCACTGACTTAAGGCCTTTGCAAACCATAGCGTGGTCCGTATATCCCCCCAACTCCTTGACCTCATTTGGATCAGGTCATTTCAAATGGGAAAGAATGGAATGTTTGCATATATGAAAACACACTGATGGATGCTTCTAAACTGCAGCCCAGGAGACATATGTGAGTCAGTTGTCGGATCTGAATGAAGTGTGGATGTAACCAGGATGTATGTCTACATGAGTTAGCATGTCTAAGCATGAGACAGAGAAGGCGAAACAGACAGAGACACACAGACAGATAATGCCTGAAAGACAAAGATGCTATGGGGAAACCTGTCCCACATATCGCCCAACTGGAGTCTGACTGACAGGGCGGCCACGACCCAGTCCTGCTGATGGGTCAAAGTTCAGGCTGTTTATACCCCAGCAGGAAAAACATGTCCTTGAAGAAGACCCATGTCTACAAACCTTCCCTAACGTTGCCCTGGACTCCCCACAGCCTTTGTGGCCTCTGACACAACAGCCCCACCATGTCAAATTAAAACTCTACAAGGGAAAACCTTCAAATAAACACTCAGCTGTCTCCTTCAAAGTCTTCCCATCCTGTACAGGCCTTTTCCTCCCACACACACTGGCACACGCGTGCACGAATGGACTCAGAGGATGAACCACAGCTGTGAGACTGCTAAATCAGCAGTCCGTAGCGGACCATTTTCAATGTGTAGAAGTAAAGCGAGCAGCTCTGTGCCTCCTCTCAAAGCCTCCCGTGCATCAAAGAGTGAAAGGCACACTGTGAGTGTTGCTTTGCTCTCTGTTTGTAATTCAGCACCAGCATCCCAACAGCAGAGATCTGAAGTCTCCCACAGACATGGTGCGAGGTCACTAGCTCTTAGTAATCCCCGGCTTCCTACTGACTTCTGTGATATCTTATTTCAGCAGCTTAGGGGTTTGCAAGACAAGATGATGTAATCCACACAGCCTAAAATCCTCTATCCACAATCCAGTCTGTCAGACGGTATAATATAATACCTAACGGAACGACACTTCCATTGGAGCCAATAGTAAAACAATCTCACCTCAATTTACCTTAATACTGATCAATAGGCATGCATGGTCCCAATGGGAGAGAGAAGAAGTCAACTCAAAACTGCTCTGGTAACCCAATGTGAATGCTTGGGCTAGACCCGGGATTGGTGAGCCCCATGCAGCACTTTAACCACCTCTATGTACATCTTAGTACAGATTTTCTGTTACATTTTAATGTTATTTCCTTTTTGTAATGTCCCTTTTGTAAAGTCCAACTACAAAATACCAAATCATATGTCATAGAACATCACTTAAACATTTTGTTAGAACTTTATACCAGTAAAATCAAACTTTAAAATTGGCTAATAAACCCATATCAAAAAGCAAAAATAATATTGTACGCAGATTATTTTTTAAAACAAGGTAGGCTTTAGGACCATGTGGACAAACTGGGCAGGAAGGCCTCTGGGCGTTTGTTTAGCTGTGGCTGGCTTTGCTGCATCCAGGCAGCTACATTTGACAGTGCATATGTTCAGATTTGCATAAGACCTCCATTGTTTTCTTACATTTTTTAATAAATTCTTGGTAGAATCCCCCAGTACAATATTAAAACTGATAGAGTGGTGGACTGTGGAATAAAGTTCTAAGCTGCCCCTAAGTCCTTAGTAGATTCACTGGCCTCTTTCTCTTATAAATCAACATTTAATTTATATCCAGACACAACACAGAGTTGAATCCACAGAGACAATGTGCTGCTCTGAATCACAGCAAGACTGTAGGACTGTCCGGCAAATACCGGCTGTTAGAGTCTAAAACACATGATTTAATTGGCTGTGATGGGTGAATTTCCCCCAGTTTTAATCTGGGTTCGGAGAGACAAAATGTCTCCTCAATCTCTGGTCATTTTAAACATTCCAAGCTGCACAGCGGAGGAAGGGAATGGCTGGTCAAGAGGAGCCTCACAATGATTTGTAATCAGCTAGCATTTAGAGGAAAAGAGAAGTCTTTCAAAGCCTGCCAATAATTGAGAAGGTAGAGAAAAAAAACATACTGTGACTCCATGTTCCAAAGCTCAGTCCTTTTTCCCCCTCAGAAAAGAAGGGTGATATGAGCATTGGACTGGGCTCAAAAGGGTGTGTAGTCGTTATGTGGCACAGAGTGGTTAATTGCACTGTCCTTCTGTTAAGTAGAATCAGTCAAACACATGCAAATAAGAGAGACAATGTTGTATCAAATGATTTATTAGATTAAAGAGAAGCTCAGAGCTTTTTTATATTTTCCACTAGTAGTTTTAAAGAGGTGTTCACAAGCTGAAATGAGGCCTAGTTATTTGTTTATTCTATTATGCGAGTTAATCTTTGGACACAAATGTCTAGGAAGGGTTGGGTAGGTTAATTTTGAAATGCAATCGGTTACAGTTACAAGTTACCTGTCTAAAACTGTAATTAGAAATGTAACTTTTGGATTACTCAAACTCAAATAGGAATATAACCCATAACGAATCAATCAATCTTAGAGTTTACATACCTGGCCATAAAGGGATTTTGCACTTCACTTTATTGGTTGTGTACAGTGTCTTTGGAAAGCATTCAGACACCTCCACTTTCTACACGTTGTTGTATTTTGGACTTAATTTATATCATTAAGTAAAAATAAAAATACATTAAATTAAAAATTGCCTACATATAATGGTAGTGGCTGCTTTTTATTTAGAGTGGACAGGATTTGAAGCTGAACCAAAAACTACACGCATGTCGCAGTTGTGAAATGCACATTGAAGGAAATGCTTCATTAATTGAGGAGAAAAATTGAGGGGTCTTGCCAGAGGCCAGATAAAAATACTTTATATGTATAATATAAAAGACTTAGCTGTATACTGTATGTATAATATACAAAATACGTAGCTGTATAATAAAGTTGCTCTGAAAATAAAGTAGGTCAACACATACTTTTGCTGAATTTTAATGGTCATACAAGTCATAATTTCAAGTCTGATTTGACCTACTTTATTTTCAGAGTTCCCAGTTGTCTTGAAAGCACCATGAAACATTGAGATGCTGTGCAGCATTCATGCATATTATATCACAAAAAAAGACTTGCTTTCATTATGTGTAATGTGTAATGACTACAACCATGTTCATTTTTTAAACAAAACCTTATCAGATTTGACCATTATTTACCTAGTTACTTGGCAATGACCACAAGGGCATTTCAAAGAGCTGTCAATCAAGGTGAGCTCATGAAAATAACTTCCTAGTAGTGAGAGAATTTTTTTAAATTCAGGCTGAGTGATATTTTAGTTACTAAAAAGGCAATTTTAAATGGGAATCAAAATTACTGTTTGGGAACTTTAACCAAGTACAAATTAGTTATAATAGCCTGGAAATTGAAAGTGCATGCCACCAAAAAAACATGGCTGCTTAGAAAGGACAGAATGTAGTAGAGAAAAACTGGTCAGCCGCAAACATTAAATAAGAGATTTATTCTCATATTAAAATGAAAAAGTTCAACATTCACAGAAAAATCTAAAAAGATTTTTAAATATGGTATACATTTTGAAAAAGGTCAGTTAATGCACAGTATGTTACAGCTTGCCACAAGCTAAGGGAATAAAAACTCTATTTTCTTAATACATTGTACTGTGACCAATAAGCACTATTCATTTAACCTCCTGAAGTCACTGGCACGTTCTAGTGTCCCTGGTTAGGAACCACTGGCGTAGAGCAATGTATTGTGGCCTTTTTGTCAATAAAGCCCTCCTACACAAACGTCTGTCATACATTAACTCATTATTATACAGATGCACAGGCTACCAGACCTGGACCAAAGATCTCCACTGAGTTGAGCAGATTGGCTTTTAGTTTCTTTGTGCCTCACATATGGAATGAGTTACAAGGTACTTTAAACATGGAGAAATTGATGTCGTTAGGGTATTTTAGACGATTGCAGGGAGACTTTTTCTCTGGGGATTCTGACGGTTTTCTGTGAGCGTTTTGCTTTTCATGTATCATTTGATGTATCTGTTACAGTATGTGACATACTTTATGGTGTTTATATGCCCAGGTTGTTGCTGCTAATGAAGATCTGTTCTCAGTTAACTCACCTGGTAAAATAAATACATTAAGTACTGTAATATGTTTATATTACAAAATTATCAATTTTAATATATTTGCACATACCGTATATTTAAAATAATATGAATGGGTTACCACACACCTTAGCAATTGAAGTCACTTGGCTTGAGCCTTGTACTTATTGAAAGTTAATGCTTACATGGAGTTCAATAAAAATAATTAGGATTTGTCACTGCTTTAAGTATTAAAGCCACAAAAACCAAACCAACTTTGAATTGTTACAGGCTGGTCCAACTCTGAGCAGCTTTTTGTACACTTTTAAAAACTAGAACTGTTTAGTTTAGCATAAGCGCCACAGACTAGAAGTGCAAAACCTTTTCTCTACCATACCTACCTCATAATGTTCACATGCAAGTTTTAACAATTTTAACTGAAAGGACTGCCACTAAACGTTGTTAAATGTTCAATAAAATATTTTTGAGTTTATTATTATACCATAAATTCCAATACTACAAAATTAGTTTCTGTAGCTAATGGCATATTCAGACAACTTCAGTTAGAGTTATTGTAAGAATTTAACTTAACATTTATGTAATGTGAATACAGTTTTGTGTTTAGACTTTCCATGAAAAAATGAAAATTGAAAATACACAGACGTAGCACCTTGTCCTATAAGTTAATAATAAGATATTGTTGCTTTAAGGCTAGATAATTGGCTAGCTTGCTTGTTTAGTTGGTTATATATTCAGTCTTTTTTTATGTAGGATCTCAGTAGAACTAGAATTAATTATTGTCACATGGATTCAAATCAATCCTTGAAATATTGAAAATGACAGTAGTTTAATGATAGCACAGAAGAGTTTTGAATCAATGTTTGTTAACTGACAAGTCAAATTAAAAGCTTAATAGTGTTTTAAGACTGGAAATGGCTTTTCACAGCTACAGTTTTGTTGACCAACGGGCTAAATTCCTTAAGTTTGACAGTCATGACATGGACAGTTGCATGCTAACAATGTAGCGCAGCCTGCCAGTCCAACTAAATATTAACCAGAAGGGAATAGGGTTCTGGATAACCAGTGAAGAACACATACATGTAATGTTGAATGTTTCAGTGCAGCACACATCATTGAATGTTATACCAAAAGCTAGCTAGCTGTTGCTGAGTTAAGTAACAATTGTTTTTTACAAATACCTCTGATGAAAAGGAGCTTTCTTTTTTCCGCTGTAAAAAAAAACTCAAGTCTCATCTACCTAAATAAAACTCTCGTAGTGTGAAAATGGTATAAGAAGGCCCATTTACCTCTATTAATACTGTTGTCACCAATACCACTAATTCTACAACCAGTCTAAACCAAGGATAACAGCTGACTAAAGGTTTGTGTTTATTAGCATGTATATGTACCTGACTGGTGAAAACTAATTGCCACATTTGACTGTGGCTGAATTTATAATTCAACCCAAAAATGTAGAAAGTTTAACTGTTCCAAAAGTGCTTACAGTAAACAATCACATGTAGGCTAACTAGAATATACAAGAAAAAAAAGAAGAGCTGAATAGATTGTGGGTTTAAACCCTGGCTGGACAAGGAATCATGATGAATGTTTTCCATACTCTGAGATAAAGGAGTCTCAAAAAGAGCAGAAGGAGGGAGAAAACACCGCACTCTTTTGAGCACTCAGTTTAAGTAATAAGCTAACGTTAAACTTACAACGCTGTTGCCAAACGAGGAGGAACCTCCCACTAATGAGTCACAGGAAGACCACAAACAGAGCTTGTAAAAACATAACAGCCAGAGCAAAATTAAATGGCACAACAATTCCCATAAGCCAATAGCAAGGGTCAAAGTTAACTGTAGTAAACGACATAGGCTGCCAAGTTTATGGGAAGGACTACAATTAGCTCAAAATCTGTTAAAATGTCCTTTGCCTCTTGTTTTAGTTAATGTCTGTATAAATTACCACTCTGAATGGCACTGAGTTATGTTATTTTAGATAAAATGGCAGAAACTGAACTCCCCAGAGCTGTAGTGAGAGACAAAGAGGACATACATAGATGAGGTGCAGCTCTGCTATGGCTGCGTCTGTGGCAAGCTGGAATGCAATGAGGGTTTACTGGGTTTATAAATAACCGTCAGAAACAGGCAGACACAAAAGGCAGCGCTGTTCTAAATCTGCAGGAGCAGGGCTGTTCACTCTCCCACTACCAGGCAGGCAGCACCCTTCTCCTCCCACCCTACAGCTCACTCCTTCGAACCGCTCTTCTTCCGTCTCTCAGGAGCGGTTACCATCAGCACCCTACCCCGCCTCTCCTCACAGTTGCTAGCATCACCAGAACCACTTAGTTTGAATGGAGAAAAGAATTCAAGGCAACCCAGGAGTACTTAAAGGGAGCTATTGTGGCATGTGTGTGTGTGTGCGCGTGCGTGCGTGCGTTAACAGATAATGAGGTAGCTTACAGCAGTGCACTCATCCACTACATAAACCTGGACTGTGACTAGCTATAATCAGCACATAACCTGATGGTAATTCAACATCTAATGTCTTCAATTTTCAAACAATAAAATCTTCAAAGTCTCTAGAATGAAACAAATAAGAAAAATGTGCCCAATAAATGATAGTATAATATCCAGTATATATATATATATAGTTATCGATACTCAAGGTGTTACAAAGTAACAACTGGTATTATATGAAGCTTTGTATTATTTTGAATTTGTTTAAAAAAGGCTGAGTGGTAATGCTCCTGGCTCCATGCACATACAGCTCCCCACAGGGTACCAATGCCCGTCTCCACCCTTTACTTCTGTCTCCACTTCACCTGTCTCCTTTTGAACCATGCTCTCAATAAAAAAACAATACATCTAAGTAAGGATGGACCATCTTTACTTATACAATTGAAATAAAACAGGCGCATTAACTTCTTAGTATTGACAACTATGTGCCATTTTATAATTAAAATCCAACAACTACTACTTAGAGCAAGCAGTAAAACATATTTTGAAAAATAATTTATTTGGTTAATGTCTCAATATGTTGTTATACTGTACATGCATATAAAGTTAAGCATTTAAAAGTATGTACAGTAATTAAAATTACTATACAGAGAATATGGTCTCGTAGGCAGCCCCATGGAAACCCAGAAAACTCTAAATGTAAATGTTTGGAAAGTCCATAATATACATAGTACAAATATATTTATTTGACTTATTATTATGGGAACCAAAATTAACTTTTATTTAATCACATAATTGTTTACAATAGCCCCAATATGTCTGAAAATAGAAAATTAAATTGCTTGATGAATCATCCGATGACTTTGTTAAAACAATTCACTGTGTTAAGGTAGTAGTTATCATATAGATACCGTAAAAAATAGGTGTTTTAAAAATCGATGGCCAATATTTTTCTTATGCACGCGGCCCACAGAGGAATAAGGCCATGTCCTGTCAATCCTTTACACAAAACAATTTGAAAAGGACTGTTATACAGCATTCCTATGCCTATCAATACACATCCTGAAATCACCAGCAGAGTGCATTAATTTTGAATTAAATTTCACATACAGAAAATAGAATTTAAATTTGTTTTTGTTAAATGGTTCCTCATCCTGAAAGGCATATATGGGCCAAGAAAAACTGTTTAAGACTACATGGTTCAGTTTCCCTTACAGAGATGTGCAAACATTACAAAATATAGGTAAAATACACATTAAAGACTAATAGAAAGAGATAATTTAGAAATTTTATTTTATTCAAATGTAGGTTTAACAATAAAAACAGAGCAGTTAGACTAGGAAGTGACACTATGCTACTATACGGCATTGTTTGTGCCTTTCACTTGCTTTGTGAAATCTGATTTAATCACGGGACTGTCCTCCAGAATTTATTTTCCTTCAAAACCAACTGAAACTAGAACTGAACTGTTTAGGATATAAACAAACTATCTTAAATTAGACATGATTTTTAGGAAAACATTTGTTGAAATTCTTTCTCTGTGGTGCACTCAAGCTTATGAGGGGGCTTTTGAAAGTAGGCAATTCCTGTTGTATTTTGAAGAAGGGGTGGAGTTACAGATAAAAGCATGAAAATAGGAACATGGTCAAATATGGGTCAACAAAAGTGTTTTTCGGTAACATTTTGGATAGTCAAGCTTAGATGCTTTACTTTACAGACTATAAATAAAATGTAAATTAACTAATGCTAACTTTAACCTTAAACCTCATCCAATCCTTTAACCAAGGCTACAAAGCCTTGCCTTAACACTTCATCTAAACCTAACCCTATCCTTAAACCTAGAGAGCATTTGCATCGTAAATGTAGTAGTATGAATACTTGTACAGCATCTACAGATGGTAATCTTGATTATCCAAATAAAGTGTAACCAAAAATAGATATGGGAAAGACAATTCAACATATTGGGTTTTCAAATTCCAAATCAAATCCCTACATGATGACTTGGAGAACATCATAAAACAATTGTATATGTTAGTACAAATTACCATTCTTTGGGTTCAATTTTGTGAAATTATAGTATTTTCTTAGGTTTCAAATGGAATCACTCTGGAGCAGAAAACCTAGTCAGAGCAAGTGTTTCAGTGTTCATCTGTGCAGTGCTCTAGAGCTGACAGGCGAGGATTATGATGAGAATCAATCTGTTTTGTTACATTACAGCCTTCATCTCTCTCCCCTGGTTGCTAAGGAGCCAAAGTGGACAGCCTTGCTCCCTGTGTGCCTGAAGCTTACCAGCCTGAGATAAGAGATAAAAATCACTCTGTCCTGTCTCTCCCAATCCTCGCATCACGTTTCTCTCCTTCCTTCCTATTCCAACGACACACTGTAAAGCTGAGTAATGATGGGCACCAATGGAAGGACTGGAATATGTGACGGACTGACAAAGGTGTTACAACAGCCAGTCACAGCACATTTAAATGCCTTCTTACTACCCATAGTGAATTGGTTAGGGGAGAGGGGGAGGGAGGTGCAATGTGAATTCATGTCCCATTCTTCACGTTGTGGCAAATTGGATTGTGACGCTGGATCTGCAACCAAATGTGATTTAACCACGAGTCACAAAACACTGACTGTGGAGAGAAAACACTTGTCTCCTTAGCCAGGACACGGGCTTCATATTGTCATCAAAACACATATCCGAATATAATCATGAATGCTTAGAAGAAAATAGCTGTTCTGTCGAATGCACAATTTCATGTTTGATGAAGTAACCTTAACTACAAATCTTCACTCTACTGCCAAGTAGCACCAGATGGATGGGCAGACCTGACAGAACGTCCTGTAGCCCTCCTCTATCAGACTACACAAAAGGCCCTTTATATAATATCCACCCAGACCTCAAAACTGGCTTTTCTCTACAGAGTGGTGCTTTGTTAAGGAGTTCAAAACGGACAAGAAAGCCACTCAAACTGCCCACCACAGCTTGGCAGAAGTGCCATCCACTCACATGTCTGTCACCTAATATCCTGGACACCCTGGCCCACGTACACTCTCATTCCCCAGTCACCGCGGATCAAAGAACCAGAGGCGCTACGCAGCAAATACCATCTTCGACTTCAGGTTCCCGACTATTGCGTCACTGTCTGCACTTTCTGCAGCTCAGCAAAAAAAAAAACATGCACATAGTTGTTGGCCAGTGTAGTTGTTTCCTACACTGTTTCAGTGACATCCAGTGAGATGTTACTCAGCACACATCCCATCCACGTTGTTCAGCGGATCTAATTAAATGCTGTTCCACATTAACAGGATTGGGCCAACTCACCGTTTCCTGCCCGCTCCCCATGGCCTTTGAGTGGCACTTGGGTTAATGCATACGAGCAGGCACAGGATGAAATGTTTCCCAGGATACACAAGTTCTACCAGACACAAGTGAAAGCGACATCCGTGCACGCAGAAAAACCTGCTTACATTGTTGCCTTGGGCTGGTGGAACATGGCAACATGGCAGTGGTCTTGTACAGTCACACAAAGGCTGTGTTGAGACTGAGACCAGGTGCAGATGGCCAAACCGGCTGGAAAGGCTCATGTCTTTATGTAGCCACGGGCTACACTAGAACTAAGCGATCAAATGCCATAGCATTTACATGCAGGAACAGGATCTATTGGATCTCTTTGCGTAAAACAAGTCAATCCTAATCTCATCCCATTTAGAACACTTAAGCCCCTACTCCTGCTCTTAATCTTCTCGTTTGTCAGTAGTCATTTAGTCATTATTGGGCTTTAGGGTTTGACCTTACACAACATAAGACTGCACACGTCTCAGCCCCACTATCCCACTGTCACCACCAGGTCTCTGCCAAAGACCCAACCAGGAAGCTGTGGTCTGCCAAGCAAATAGTTATGCAATGTGGTAGTCAAACTGCTGTGTGTAAAAAGTAGCGTTTGTGGGCTGTTTGAATCAATCTGCCTCCACCATAGATAATCATGCTGAAGCTTGGCCTGCTAGGGTCTTAAGAGCAAAGACCATCATGTTGATGGTCTAAACATAGGGTAAGTGAAGAAGCTAGCCTACATGTCTTGACAAAAGGGAGCAACATCTATTTTCATCATGACCTCCCTTATATTATCCTAAGCTGTTGAAAGATAGTTAACCGTGTGTTATGCCGTCCCAAATGACATGGCACCCTTCTGTCTTCTGTTTAGAACCCCCAAGTGAACCCCAAAATAAACAAAACATAAATACTGGGCTAAGAGCTTTGACACATAAACAATATGCCAATGTTCCCGTTTGGTAAACCCAGGTCACATAAAGAGACTGCTAAATCACCTCCTGATCTTCTATTGATGTGGTAATTCACTTTTTTGCAGGACACATACCAGGAACTGGTCAAGATCTCCAAATTCAGTCATTTGTCCTTCTGCACAATTTTACAATTTGTGACAGAATACCTACCACAAGCAGACCACAGTGTTCTTTGTGCTCCTAAGCTAAGTAACGCTAGGGGCTTGTTTACATTATGAGAGAGGGAGAGAGAGAATAAAAAGCTAGATAGACTTATCTTACTTTGCATAATAATTTCAAATTTTATAATAAGTTTTAATTTACACCGGCATGTTGGAAATTTACCACGCAGGATTGAGGCCGTTAATTGCGGGAAAATCGAGCAATATGCGTGTGCACTGCATAGAAACAGTTCAGACAGAATTGGCTTCACACTTGCAAGACTCCGAGGGGGCACAATCCAAAACGTGGTGCACGCTACCTCAGAAGGTTACGTCTCAAGCTACCGATATCTGCAAGTTATGACAAACAAAATAATCTAGCGCCTCCAGTATTGTTTGATATGTCTCAGAAAATGTAATGTACAAGTAATAAGCCCTAAGTCTCACTGCTGGTCTGCTTTCTGCTTTATGGCCCTGCCACATTTCCTGCCAAAGCTACAACCCTGTTTCCAAAAAATTTGGGACGCTGCTTAAAATGTAAATAAAAACAGAACGCAATGATGTGCAAATCATTTAAACCCTATATTCAAAAGAAAGTAGTACAAAGACAACATATCAAATGCTGAAACTGAGACATTCTATTGTTTCTGGAAAAATATATGCCCACGTTGAATTTGATGCCAGCAGCACGTTTCAAAAAAGTTGGTACAGGAGCAACAAGACTGGAACTAAACTTGGCCAGGTGGCAACAGGTCAGTAACATGACTGGGTATTTAAAGATCATTCCAGAAAAGATGGGTCTGTCAGAAGTGAGGACAGGGAGGGGTTCACCACTCTGTGAAAGACAGCGTGGGCAAATAATGCAACAATTTAATATAAAACATGAAATTACAAAGAGTTTGGGAACTCAATATGTACAGTACATAATATCATTAAAAGATTCAGAGAATCCGGAGAAATCTCTGTACGCAAGGGACAAGGCCGAAAACCAATATTGGAGAGTCCTGATCTTTGGGCCCTCAGGCGGCACTGCATTATAAACAGACACAATTCTGTAGCGGATATCACTGCATGGGCTCAGGAACACTTTTGAAAACCATTGTCTGTGAACACAGTACGTCACTACATCCACAAATGCAAGTTAAAATTCTACCATGCAAAGAAGAACTATATATAAACAAGATCCAGAATCACCGCCACCTTCTCTGGGTCTGAGCTCATTTAAGATGGACTGAGGCAAAGTGGAAAACTGTGCTGTGGTCTGACAAATCAAAATGTGAATTTTTTGGGGGGGAATCATGGACGCTGCATCCTCCGGACTAAAGAGGAGACTAAAGCCACTGGTGCACTGTTATCAGCACACAGTTCAAAAGCCAGCATCCGTGATGGTATGCTGGTACATTAGTGCAAATGCCATGGGTGTCTTGCATATCTGTAAAAGCACCATTAATGCTGAACAATATATACAGGTTTTGGAGCAACGTATGCTGCCATGCAAACAATGTATTTTTCAGTGAAGGCTTTGCTTATTTCAGCAAGATAATGCCAAACCACATTCTGCACGTATTACAACAGCATGGCTCTGTAGTAAAAGAGTCTGGGTGCTAAACGGGCCTGCCTGCAGTCCAGACCTGTCACCCATTGAAAACATTTGCCGCATTATGAAACGAAAAATACAACAAAGGAGACCCTGAACTGTTGAGCAGCTGAAATCCTATATCAAACAAGAATGGGAAAACATTTCACTTTCAAAACTACAGCAGTTGGTCTCGTCAGTTCCCATAATGCTTAGAGAGTATTGTTAAAAGAAGACGAAATGCAACACAGTGGTAAACATGCACCTGTCCCAACTTTTTTGAAACATGTTGCTGGCAACAAATTCAAAATTGGCATGTATTTTTCCAAAAACACAAAAATTTCTCAGTTTCAACATTTCATATGTTGTCTTTGTACTATTTTCAATCAAATATAGGGATAAATTATTTGCACATCATTGCATTCTGTTTTCATTTGCATTTTACACAGCATCCCAACTTTTTTGAAAACAGGGTTGTACTTCAATCACTCCCAAACCCATAACCCCCCTAAACAACAAACTGTTCTAGCCCCTAACAGGCTGGCTTCACATCCATGAGGCTAAAAGGGAGGGAAACTGCAATGTATAGTATGTTAAAATGTAAATTAATGTGGTATTTACATTTGAACATACTATTCACTGTTTTTCTCCATGGCCATAGGTATCCTATAATTGACCGATAAATCTTTAATTTAATTCTATCTGTAATTCTATTATCCCCCAACAGGGGAGGTATCTGATCTGAGGCGATAGTTCCCAAACATCTAAACAACACAGTATTTTTGGTCTGTATTCAATTGTACCACAGTAAAACTCAACAAAGTGCTTCTATCGGTCACACCACCTCGTCCTGTTAAACAGATCAGCTGGCATGAGTGCCGGGGCAGCAATTACGTATCAACATGTCATATTCAGCTATGTGTAGCACTCGCCTTAGATATCTGGCTGAAAAGAAGTTTTGTTATATGACTTTTTCCCGGACGGATACAATAGTCACTTGTGCAACCGAACTCTGGGTGGTCCAACCAAGTGAGCAGCAAACGAACTGGCCTGGACCGGTTCAGCCCAGACCAGACTGCTATCCTCGTGTTGTACACTTGTTGAGTTTGTTCCTGTCCGTGACTGCTACTTCTCTTGCTTCTCTAAAACAACGACATCCACCGACACAAAACTGCTCAATGCCACCATATTTTGTTTTAATGAGCTCTGAAACACTATTTGTGCCTGAGATTTTCAGTCAGCTAATTTCATACATCACACAACAAAGACAATAACCAACAGTGTTCAAGACCAAGCCAAGTCAGAAGTATACTGGAAGTGGACTAAAGGGATATCTAAATATATTGTTATTTCATAGGATTTATTTTGTTCCAGTGTCTCACTCTACAAAGACCCACTGCAACTCTATCAATGCTAACTGGTCCACCATATAAACGTCCTCATCTCAGAATGACTCAATGCATTTCTCACCTTGTCAAAACCATCATACATCATCAGGTCACAGCAAAGTCTCCTCCCTTTTAATTGTCACAAGGCTAATGAATACTCAGCCCACTCGATCAAGCTTCCTTTGAATTAGCTGAAGTAATTGCCAGTGATCAGAGATCTCAGGAGGACTTTAAGTTATTGCATGGGTCTGTCCACCACTCTCCCAGTACAGCCAGGTCCCCAGAACTGTGATACCCTCATCTGTACATATGCAGCATTCATCACCTGCAGATGTACCTCCTCTGATATCATAGCCTGTTTTACATTCATTCTAGGTCTCTGTCTAGATTATATGGTTATTGCAGCATTAACAAAAAAGAAACACTGAAACATCTAAGAAGCCAATGTGAGTTGTCACGCATCAATGCATGGGAGGCCAGATTGCATACTTGGAGGCTACAGCAGAAAACAGATTTAACCTTATAATGTGAATCTCAAAAGATAGACATCTCTGACAGGTGTTAAAAACAGTATTCAAGGGTGACTAAATACGAACATAAAAGGCTGATTCATGCAAGTCTGCCTGGGAACTAGTTTGGGCGATGGAAAAGAGGCATATGACTATTAGCTGATAGGGAACAATTTGCTGATTAGTGTTGCCTAATCCATTCAGGCCACACATGTTTCTATGTCATCTGTGGGAAAATCAGTGGCTGTGAGTAGACAGTGACACAGGGATGTCTATCTGATTAACACCAAATACCAGCTGAATTGCTGCAGTGGTTTATTCCATTAAAACATCATTCTTTCTAGGTGTAAAATGAAGCAGGATTTTTTGGTCACGGCTCCCAAGCAGTGTGTTAATAATTCTGCAACCTCAATACCCCTCACATGCAAAGACAGATGGAAAAGATGGGACATCTATTATTCTAAATATATTCCAAGATTATTAGAAACAAAGAGGAGGTGGGCATAATTGGCTAGCTATAAACTTGGACTATCTGACATGAAATGTAACGGGAAAGGCATTGTAATAGTGATAAGTAAAGTTTTTGATGATAGACCAGACTTCCTTTGAGGTTTATAATTTGTTCCTGTTACTGTCAATGTATTTTGAAGTGTCATGATATCCATTACATCCATAACGGTTGCGGATACTATGGATAATAATGCACATTATTAAATCTTATCTGCAGACATTTCACCAGATTGTGTGCCTGTTCAGGGATACAGTGGATATAAAAAGTCTACACACCCCTGTTAAATGCCAGGTTCTTGTGATGTAAAAGAATGAGACAAAGATAAATCATGTCAGAACTTTTTCCACCTTTAATGTGACCTATAATGTGAACAATTCAATTGAAAAACAAACTGAAATCTTTGAGGGGGAAAAATAAAAAACTCACAATAACCTGGTTGCATAAGTGTACACACCCTTAAACTAATACTTTGTTGAAGCACCTTTTGATTTTATTACAGCACTCAGTTATTTTGGATAGGAGTCTATTAGCATGGCACATCTTGACGTGGCAATATTTGCCCACTCTTCTTTGCAAAAGCACTTCAAATCTGTCCGATTGCGAGGACATCTCCTGTGCACAGCCCTCTTCAGATCACCCCACAGATGTTCATTTGGATTCAGGCCTGGGCTCTGGCTGGGCCATTCCAAAACGTTAATCTTCTTCTGGTGAAGCTATGCTTTTGTGCATTTGGATGTGTGCTTTGGGTCATTGTCGTGCTGAAAGGTGAACTTCCTCTTCATCTTCATCTTTCTAACGGATGCCTGAAGGTTTTGTGTCAAAATTGCCTGGTATTTGGAACTGTTCATAATTCCCTCCACCCTGACTAAGGCCCCGGTTCCAGCTGAAGAAAAACAGCCCCAAAGCATGATGCTGCCACCACCATGCTTCACTGTGGGTACGGTGTTCTCTGGGTGATGTGCAGTGTTGTTTTTGTGCCAAACATACCTTTTGGAATTAAAAAAAGTTCAAACTTGGTTTCATCAGACCACGTGGTTTCCATTTTCCCACGTGCTTTTGGGGGACTTGATGTTTGTTTTTGCAAACTTCAGCCGGGCTTGGATGTTTTTCTTTGTAAGAAAAGGCTTCCGTCTTGCCACCCTACCCCATAGCCCATTCATATGAAGAATACGGGAGATTGTTGTCACATGTAGCACACTGCCAGTACTTGCCAGAAATTCCTGCAGTTCCTTTAATGTTGCTGTAGGCCTCTTGGAAGCCTCCCTGACCAG
>JACXGI010007646.1:9161-23970 GCA_016801175.1 Esox masquinongy
TTTGAGCTTTACAGTCCAACACCTGTGCTGTGAATGCCACGAAATCCACTTTGAGCTTTACAGTCCAACACCTGTGCTGTGAATGCCACGAAATCCACTTTGAGCTTTACAGTCCAACACCTGTGCTGTGAATGCCACGAAATCCACTTTGAGCTTTACAGTCCAACACCTGTGCTGTGAATGCCACGAAATCCACTTTTTTCACCATCATCACGTCTGCCTTCGACACCTGCTGAGCAACATGTCCAATTTCCTTTGGTTTCTTTACATCCACAAGTATCGTAGAGCCATCCACTTCTTCTACAATTTACCATGCCTCTCTTTAGGGCACCTGCTGAACAGTACAGACTCTTGCTACTTAAAATTCTTTAATCTCAGCACGGTGGCTTCCAGTGCAGTTTCTACACTTCAGATCTACTGAATCCTTAACAACCCACTCCTCCTCCAGACATACACTTATAACATGGCCATACATCTTGCACGACCCGCAACGCTTTGGGCACAAATGCTCGAATGGAGTTCCTGAAATATCGCTGGTTTACATGTGTAAGTAGATTCTCCTCACCTTAGCAACCAGACAGGCTGCCTTTTTCTTCCCTCAAGTATTTGAGTACGATAACATTCAATAACTATACCTGGCACACCACAGCCTTAACTTCCACTGACACTCCAGATACTACTCCCTTCTTTGGCACTTTGCTGAACAAGTTGTAACTTTCCACGTCTTCATTCCCCAGTTGACACAGGTCCAATGTTTGTACCTTCTGGCCAGCCGACAAGAAATCAAAATCACAAAAACACCTCTCCTAGGTGTACTATATTAGACTGAGGTTTGTTAATTTTCCGGCCCCAATTTTCCGGCCCCAATCAAAGCACAATTTAGGGGCCCCCACCTCTATAATGATCATGTTAGCATTACCACATACACCAGTATCTGCCAAAATACTACGTCATTTTAAGAGTGGGATACAGTATTGTCAGTTCACTTAAAATAGTGTTTGTAAGCAAATTTATTGGAGAGTGAAATATTTTTTGCTAAATACTATTCAGATTTTGGACCCCTTTTCATCAGTTGACATTTATCATGGTCAGTTAGGTTGTCTGGCTGAAGTGCTGGGCCGTCCAAGAGAATAACATGTAACTCACCATCGGGTCATCCATACATCATTGATGGCATGATCCAGGCTAGATGTCTTCAGCTTCTGAGCTACCTGCCATAACATTAGCCGGATGTCTGTGCTAAAAGCACTGCCGCAAAAAGCTGAAGTGGTGGCAATCTCACGAGAAGAAATATTTCCTTCTTCATCGTCGGATTTCTTTTAAGTGTTACTCTTAAAGAAAATGGTGAGCTTCTGCCAAAATTCCCTGTTATTCTTTTTTTCATTTTTGAGCTCCACTAGGATACAAATGTTTCCTTTTACTAGTTTCCAGTTAGCTAGATAGTTTGTTACATTAGCTCAAAAGTGACATGAGACACGCTAAATAAAAATAACTTTTTAAATAGATAGATGTGCACACAGGGTGTGTGTGGTTTATAAAGTCTATGATATCATATGTATATTATTTATATTAGTTGCAACAAAAACTGTATTTAGTGTCAACTTGCAATTCTGCTTGTAGTACCTACTGCTAGGCAGCATGGGGGCCCCCTCCCCACAGGGCTCCAAGCAGTTGCTTTGTTTGTGTGTTGGGAAACATCTTGCCTGCCTATCCCAAAGCTATTTTTACTAAATTTGTGTTTTTCAGGTTCTCATAAATATGTATTTCTATTCAAGAACCACACTGTAACAATGGATTTGTTTTCTGGAATGACTTTCGCTCATTTGCTCCATTGTTTGTCAGTGCACTCACACACACACCATCTGCCGTCTGATTCAAACATTACTCTCTCTTGTGCATGACAGGTCGTAGGCGGTCATATAAAATCTTCAACCGCAACTACAGCAGATATATATATTACCACATTTTCAGTTGCGGAATGTCACATAGGTTTACAGAAAAGGTACTACATAAAAAATCGTTTAACAACTGGTGACAAGGATGGCAAGCCAAGTACAGAGAGATTATAGGCATGGTTTTGTTGACGTGACATGTGATGTTGCCGAGCCCTAATGAGTTTCAATGTAATAAACTTTTGTGTAAAACTATATAACATTCTAAACACTAAAGATGAACTAATATCTAACCTTTTTAGTTTCAGTCAAAGTGAATTAAACCACTTATCCTACAAGTAAACACATCTCTAATCATCTCCTTTCAATATTAACAAGGCTGCACAGTACAGAAGGCAAAAATATGTCCTTTGCAGTTGTCAGCAGTTTGATATTGTTCCAAAGGTCAACTAAACTGCAACTGAAGCGTGATACGTTTCACTGTGTGAGAGTAACCCGTATCAAAGGGAAACATAATATAAATGTAATATAAAAGATATGCAGTGGGCTCAGTTAGCAGGCTAAGCATAGTTCGTTGCCAATATGGCTCCCATTCTCAATGCAGCACACCAAAAGTGGCACACTACATTGAAAAAAGGAAAAGGGCACTACCTTTGGGCCATTAGGTATCACTGAAACGAGTCACATAAAGACAGCCTTGGTCACCACTTAGAATATGATTACCAATACACTGCTTTGTACGAAAAATAGGTATATTAAATTTAGGTAATGGAACAAAACTGTACACACATTCTTTCTGTTTGTGAGGCATGCAATTACACACACCCACATGTACACTTACCACGTAGTAGAACTGTATGCTCTGCCTCACGAGATATTCTATCTGCATCACTGAAGAAGATAATCCATCTGAAACTAGAGGAAAAATAGAGAAATTCTAAGATGAGAGTCCCCCCCCCCGTTTTTTCTTCACCCCACCTGTCTTTTCTCTTTTTCTCTCTCTTGTTCTCTCAAAGCTCAGACAGTAAGAGTTCCCTCCCTCCTTCTCTTCAACAACATAATCATCGGCCACTACTGATGTGTCAGGGGTTTGTCAGTCCAGAAACTGCCACAGCCCAGTGTGACTTGTTGTAGTATGGGTCCTTCCTCTCTCTCTCACTCTCTGTCAGCTCCTCTTTTATTTATCATATTTCGCTGTCATTTAACTGCCTTATTTAAGCATTTTCTTTTCTCTGTATCTGCTCTGATAGTGTTAAGTTCTTCCTGTGCTGGCTGCTGTGTATGTGTGTTAAAGAGGGAGCATGTGTGTGTATGTATGTGTTTTGTGACAGATACCACAGGGTGTCTCTCCGGTCAGAAACAGGAAATGTAGAGTTTTAGCAGTTTGTCCCTGATGTGTGTGTTCCGCTCTGTATTGTGTGATTGTGTGTGAGAGAGAGAAGAGAGAGGGGAAGAGGAAGATGGTGGTGGGGGGGGGCTACAGAGTATTTTAAGAGATTTAATCGTGGTAGAACTAGGATAGCAATCATTTTCGGCCAACAAACCCTGATACCTGCTAGCAAAACACATAAAAATACACAGACATGATTAACGTCTAACCCCACCTTTTTGAAGAGTATCTACAATTACTCCAATTTCTAGCACTGACTTTGTTGATGCTAATCAGTTGGGTGATTGCCCTCATCATCTTAAAAGGTAGGCTGTAAGTCAGTCTGGATAGTAGCATCTACTAACTGATTATAGCCCTTTTCCTATATTTCTCAACAATATAATCTGTGACGTAATCTGTATGTTGACCTTTATTCTGACACACACCTCTTTAATGACACTGCAATCCCTGAATTAGGGAGGGATAGATTATTTTTTATCAAATTGATAATAAATTATCAAATCTTCTTACTACACATTTGATCAGCCAACTCCATTGAATTGTAATTCTAGAATCCTAGATTACAACCTTTAGAAAAGTTGTAAATATTTTAACAAACTTAGGACCATGACTTGTTGAACAAGTACTTATTCTCCTGTGTGGTGTCATTAACAAATATTTCCACCAGGTGGCAACAAACACCAGTAATTTCCCAAAGTAAGACAGTCCTAAGAACATGTCCAAAAACAGACTACATGGTACATACAGGATACATACTACCTTCGCTATGCAACACATCATACACTGAAATACAGACAGATCACATCTCTATGCAATCATAAAATATCTCTTTAAATCGTAAAATATTTCTTAAGTTCATTTCTAACATATAACAGGCCTCAGTTATTATGCAAATTATTCATTATCTATTATACATTTGGACAGGGTTGACATGGCAGATGTTGTGTCAGGTTTGGTTTTAATCTCCACCTGTGTGTCATCTGTGTAGCAGTGGAATTGAACACTGATGTCTGAAGATTGGGCCAAGTGGGAGCATGTATAGCAGGAAGAGAATAGGTCCTAGCACCGACCCTTGTGGGACACCACAGGTTAAAGTGAACTCCTCTGATCTTGCCTCACGGAGAGAAACATAATGCTTGAGGTTAGAGAGGTAAGAGGTGAACCAAGATGGCAGTGTGCTCTCTTAGGTCCTGGAGTAGAATGGTGTGATCTACTGTATCAAAAGCAGCGCTGAGGTCCAAAACAATCAAAACAGAGGGGGATCCTGTATCTGCAGCCGTGAGCAGATCATTAACAACCTTCACCAATGCAGTCTCAGTACTATGCATTGGCATGAAGCCAGACTGGAAAACCTCATGGAGCTGGTTAGGACTGAGGTGTGAGTGAAGTTGAGTTGCCCCAATCTTCTCTAGGACTTTAGATAAGAATGGGAGTTTGGAAATAGGCCTGTAGTTTGAAAGGATGTCAGGGTCAAGGGATGGTTTCTTGAGCAACGGGGAGATGGCTGCCATCTTGCAAAGTGACGGTACCTGCCCAGTGTGCAGGGACTTGTTGAACAAACAAGTTGCAAAATCAATGAGAGTGGCAGAGCATTTTTAAATAGTGATGTTGGAACAGGGTCAAAAGGGCCGCTGGATGATTTCATTTTTAATTTCCAGAACAGTAGCAGGTGTCACCAGAACAAAGTCACTTAGAAAAGAATGAGATCTGGGTGGTTGGGAAGGAGCCTGAGGAGTATTAGGGTTACAGGATAGAATGTTCTCTCTACTGTTGTTGATTTTATTCTTGAAGAATTCAGCAAATGTATTTACTGTTCAGTAGTTGCTTTGAAAGGGCCAGAGTCTGTAGGTTGCAGGAGACATCTGATGGTGCTAAATAATGTCCTGGGATTATCTTTGCCATTCTTAATCAAAGAAGAGTAGAAACTAGAGCGATCTGCTTTTAAAGCTTTAAAATATCAGTTCTGGTGGTCTTTATAGGCCAGTATGTGGACAGTTAAGCCAGTGCTTCTCAACCGACATTCCATCTTGCAGCCGTGGGTCTTCATGCTGCAGCTCCTCTGTGGACCACGGGGAAGACCGTTGGAATGATACTTGACAGGATTGTACAGGGGCAAGAATGTTTAAGGTGTTACTCAGTGTGCTGTTATACAGGTCAACCATCTCATCAGTGGTGGACTTGTGCCAGTCAGATAGTAGGACAGGCTGTACTTACTCCTGGAAGACAGACGTGTCAAGGGACTTGATGTTTCTGAATTTAACAGTTCGCTTAGAGTGGAGTTGAAGTGCAGAATCCGGAAATATTTGGACACGGACACAATTTTCATAATTTTGGCTCTGTACACCACCACAATGGATTTGAAATGAAACAACCCAGATGCAATTGAAGTGCAGACTTTCAGCTTCAATTCAAACGGTTGACCAAAAATATTGTATGAAACGTTTAGGAATTGCAACCATTTTCATACACAGTCCCCTTATTTCAGGGGCTCAAATGTAATTCGACAAATTAACACAATCATAAATAAAATGCTCATTCTGTCTTGCAGGCAATGACTGCTTGAAGTCTGGAACACATGGATATCACCAAATGTTAGGTTTCCTCCTTTGTGATGCTTTCCAGGCCTTTACTGCAGCTGTCCTCAGTTGTTGTTCATGGGTCTTTCTGCCTTAAGTTTTGTCTTCAGCATGTGAAATGCATGCTTGAAAGGGTTGAGACAGGTGATTGACCCAGCCATTGCAGAACATTCCACTACTTTACCTTAAAAAACTCCTGGGTTGCTTTCACAATATGTTTTAGGTCATTATCCATCTGTAAAGCACACTGCTGTCCAATCAATTTCGCTTAGTTTGGCTGAATCTGAGCAGACAATATATCCCTATACACTTCAGAATTCATCCGGCTGCTTCCACAAGGTGCAAACCATTCATAAGCCTCAAGAATAGAAAGGCCAGATTAGACTTTGCCAGAAACATCTAAAAAAGCCAGCCCAGTTCTGGAACAGCATTCTTTGGACAGATGAAACTAAGATCAACCTGTACCAGAATGATGGGAAGAAAAAGTATAGAGAAGGTATGGAACGGCTCATGATCCGAAGCATAACACATTATCTGTAAAACACAGTCGAGGCAGCGTGATGGCATGGGCATGCATGGCTTCCAATGGCACTGGGTCACTAGTGTTTATTGATGATATGACAGAAGACAGAAGCAGCTGGATGAATTCTGAAGTGTATAGGGATATAGTTTGTTATGGAAATTCTTGAACTAATGTATACATTTTACAAATGTCTGCTTTCATATTGCCTGGTATGTGACTCTGGTCTTTGTTTGTGACATGTCTGAATGATATCAGAAGAACGTTGGGTTCTCTGACCATCTGTTAATCTGTCTAAACCAATAAGGGTATTTGTCCTTTGTTCTTCAGGAATGTGATTGACTGTCTTTTACAATGTGCCCCTACCCCCTTGACAGTAAACACATAGGGCAGGAAGGATAAGGTGGGGGGACAGCCCGCCTTCTGGGTGAAACGTGTATTGTCGACATAAGACAGCTGGGCAGTATCTTAACACACCCCTTTTAACTGTAATAAATACTGACTGTTCATGTATTTTCCTCAGAGATCCTCACAGGCCTATTATGATAGGCTTAGGACGCATCTCTTTATTTGCAAATATATAATGAACAGTTAATTGTGCCAAGAGAATTTTGTCTCTGTACTTACTTCCATAAAGAGTTCTTATTAATGGAATTTCGATAACATTTGTCTGATCAGATTCAGCCAAATTCAACAAGTTGATTGGACGGTGCTTCAATTTACAGATGGACAGTGACCCAAACATACTGTGAAAGCAACCCAGGAGTTTTTTAAGGCAAAGAAGTGGAAAATTCTGCAATGGCCGAGTCAATCACCTGATCTCAACTCAATCAATCATGCATTTCACTTGCTGAAGACAAAACTTAAGACAGAAAGACCCACGAACAAACAACAACTGAAAACAGCTGCAGTAAAGGCCTGGCAAAGCATCACAAAGGAGGAAACCCAGTGTTTGGTGATATCCATCCGTTCCAGACATCAAGCAGTCATCAAGCAGTCTGCAAAGGATTCTCAACAAAGTATTAAAAATGAACATTTTTATTTATGATTGTGTTAATTTGTCCAATTACATTTGGGGATTGTGTATGAAAATGGTTGCAATACCTAAACGTTTCATATGATATTTTTGTTCAACCGCTTGAGTTAAAGCTGAAAGTCTGCACTTCAATTGCATCTAGGTTGTTTAATTTCAAATCCATTGTGGTGGCATACAGAGCCAAAATTATGAAAATTGTGTCCGTGTCCAAATATTTTTGTACCTAACTGTATATGTATTGTGACATGTGCAGGGTGTCAGTGTCTCGCCCCACTTCAGGGAAGGAGCGCTGCCAGACAGGCATGTGCACAGATAGACCCTAGGGAAGGCTTGAATCCCTGCTCTTTTCCCCTCAGACTCAACAAGTAGCCAACTCTTTTTGCCCATCATTTGTCGGCGCTGACACCCGCCCTTCACTCAAACAGGTATGCTGCAAGAGACAGTACACCACTACAGAAAGAACCACTACTGAAGTGCAGCCCAGGCATTTGAAAGGAGTGTGCTGCACAGCATGCATCCGGTATCCTCACGGGTGCCGCCCGATTGTATGAGACAGTTAGAACATGCTGACACGCAGTTTCCCTGTGGTCTCCGAATATCTTACACACTGTGGAGATCAGGCCTGTACTAACCACTGAGGACACCAAGGTTATGTTCTCAGTATTTCATTCAGTGTTTCTTTGCATGAATGAGAGTGGCCTGGTTTCCAAGGGCTCCTGGATGCTACCCCTCCGCGTGCTGTCCAAGAGCATTGTGTGTACGGAGGGCCCAGAGAAACACTGTCCTGCTTACCTGGCCGAGGAGGATGACAGTGACGCGGACCAGGAAGCTAGGTGGCTTTAATCTGTTAAAATAAATATATCATGGGTTCCGTTAAACAGCTATAGCCGGCTTTTGGACATCCAAATTGTATGGAAGAATTGTGAATTTTTACAATTCCAAAACTTCCAAACTGCTCAAATGTCCTCATTGTCATCGTAAGTTTGCAAAACTGGCAAACATTGCCTTAAACATCCCAGTTCACATTGTGACCGATGTGAGGTGATTCTCTCTCTAAAATCAAAATAAAATGGCCCCAAGATCATGCCTTTGGGAGGAACACGTAACCAGGTTATGAACAAGCTGCTAGAAGTAGAGGCTCTAGACAGCTAGAAGAGTTAATTTCATTGACCTACAGAAATAGCTGGATTTTGTTGTTTATTAGAATGTTATTATTAAAATGTTCAAATAGCCTGTAATTATTACTGTGTAGGCTATAAGTGTATTTCTCTTTTAATTTCTTTTGGGGTTTTTTAGCAGTGAATACACAATGAAAAATGTTTTACTCTTCAATAAAACCTGTTATATTATAAAAACACTGTTTTCTATTTCTATTTATGAGAGCATCTTGGCAAACATTTGAAAACAATTAAGTATAATAGCGTTTTCAATAGTTCATAGTGCTGTAGGCTAGGTGTCCGGTACATTTGCCTGTCCGGGAAAATAAAATTCTCTGGTTATATTGTCCAGCGACAATAATAGAAGTAATAGAAGTAATTTTTCATAATAGAAGTAATCATGGTCAATCAAAGAAAAACAATAAAAAAGAATAATAGAAAAAATCTGGGTAACCTTTGAAGGGTCACCGCCAAAAGCAGCAATGTTATTGGCTACCCAACGCAGAGCCAACTGCTGATCCTGCAATCCAGCGTTGCCACGGATGACCTTACTGCCAGGAAGTGACAGGAAACCTAGTGGGCCGACTCTGTGTCCAATCAAAACAAACATTATTATATATTGCAATTTCAAAACATGTTTAATACAGGAAGCTCAGTATATTTCCCCCATCTTATTGTTCCAGGACTACCTGTAGTTCATGGACACCACCACCACAGCTTCTGATTGGCTAAGGAAGCGTCCGTCATGTCTAGGGAGGCAGTGCCTGATGTGAATCCGCCCCCGTAAATCCACACCAAGACAGGAGCCAATGAGAAACAAGGGGAGGAGCTTTTAGAACATTCAGGGTCTGTTTTATTGGAAAAAGGGGGTGTCCAGATGTTGAGATAGAGGCAGTCTTCGCTCTGGTTGGTGTTTGGATTCCGCCTCGCCGTTCCATAGAAACCTGAAGCATAGGAACTAACTGTCAAAACAGCTAACAATTATTAGTTTTCAGGTCTATGTCATCACTAATCCTACCCGGTAAAGATGTATCCGCAGGTTGGAGGCAGGAGTTGCTGTAGTGAGTGACATGTTGTACACCTCTCCATCCCTCCGCAGGTTGGGGAGATTGGAAACGCAGTTTCCCAATGGGGGGTTTCCCATATGGAATTCCCAGGAATGCCCTGACTTGTCCACCAGAAGGTACGGAAAGATGAGTCCCGTGGACCCTGCCCTGGGCTGTTTGGACAATGAGGTCATCATCAACGGTCAACATGGTCAACATGGTTACATATTCAAGTCTGGGGAGGGATAAAACACATAGAAGGATGTGAAGGTCAACACTTTGGATGAAGCAATAATGAAAAGTTTACAAACAATGTGTACAAAATATATTAAATGCAAGTTAAGAAAAGCAATCACAATTCACAGTAAAACCGTTATTTGTCAAACATGGACAATGAATTGAACCTTGGAGAACATCCTTTGTAAACAACAAGAAATTCAGATGTGACCTCATCTGTCATGCCTGAGTTCTATTGCTAAAAGATATTTTAACCTTAATGTGTCCAAGCCCACAACTAAGGTTATTAGTTTGTTAATTGTGTTTTAACCAACTAAGGCCACAACATATTCTTCAGCAAAATGGAATGAACAGCTGTATCAAAAGCCTTTGACAGGTCAATAAACACAGCAACACAATATGATTTCTCATCCAAGGCTTTGGCAATATAACTTACAACCAATGTACAGTATTTGCATCAAAAGAGCTGTGCCCAGGTCTAAAACCAGACTGATAACTTTTCACTAGCCACTTGTCAGATCAATCAATCAATCAAATGTATATATAACACCATTTTTACATCAACAGTTGTCACAAAGTGCTTTTACAAAACACCCAGCCTGAAACCCAAAGGAGCAAGCAACAACAGTGTTGAAGCACAGTGGCTAGGAAAAACTCTCTAAGAGGGGCCGAAATTTAGGATGAAACCTAGAGAGGAACCAGGCTCGGAGGGGTGACCAATCCTCTTCTGGTTGTGCCGGATGAACATATTAAGAATACAAATTGTAATAATTAATAAATGAATGTCAGATAAAGAACACAACTGTATATTTACCAATGACTCCAGAATTTTAACAAGACAAGCCTATTTAGAGGCAGGTTGATCATTTTCAAGGTCGGTAGTATCCCCACTGTTGAAAAGGACAGCTCTGATTTTGCAGTTTCAGCATCCCTGAACTCTAAGGTGGCTGGAGACACGCACCCTCCCAAAATTTCATAAAAAGGAAATTTGTCCCCACCAGTAAATATAGTTGTATTTTATATTTATATTTTATGATTTCATTTTTGTGGATATGCTGTAGGTCTTACTTTTAGTGGTGGAATTTCTCAGCAAGTCCAGATCCTAAATGCATTCCACTTGCAAACTAATAGAAAATCTTTTTCATGCTTTACCCTTTACCTACAGTAGCCTTTCCAAAGAAAGTGAATTTGCAAGGGTGACCTTGATTAGTTGAATGTGGATTGTAAATATCAGCTGGGTAGCCAGCTACTTGTCTTTATTTGTTATATTTCAGGTAGGTAATTTGCACTTGCCTCTTGATCTATTACCTAGATTGAATTAAATATGTAACTTTTCAACTAGCTAACCTAACATTACACAACAGTGCAAAGTGCAACATGCAGGTACCATGTTAATTTACCTAGCCAGTTGGGATGTAACTCTAGTAGAAGGCTTTTAGATTATTTTAGCTGTGGCATTTGTTCTTTCTCTTTTTCATCCATTTACAATGTGTATTTTGCCACCATAGAATGACAGCTTGCTCTACTCCCCATTATCGTCAGTAGAGATTTCTTTGCAAAAATGAAATATGCTCGAGATATTAGACATCATTAACAAAGTAATAGTGTGTCACATAATACATGTTCTGTCCTAAGGGATCAATCACAGATATACAGGAGGAGGACAAAATAATAGAAACACCACTTTGGAGAATCTAAATCACAATCACTTGGTCTGGTCTGGTTTAGCCATAGATGTCCTGGAACAGGCTGGTTGACTACCACAAATAGTGTGGTGACAGCTGGAGAGACAGTGGGCAGCTTGGAAAGATGGCAGCCAGGGCAGGAAGAGGTAGCATCCCAAACTCCAGCTCCTGTGAGGGCACACCCACAAAGAAGCTATGGAAACCTCTAAAGAGAAAAACCTCAGCGGTGTCCGGAGGGAGGGAGGATGAGCACCCCACACAGGCAGATACATAGGTAATGACCCAAAGGAATATCGACTAAGAGTGCAGTTTTGTGTATGTGGCAAGGTCTACAAAACCCACGTGGCTTGAAGATCCATCAACCTAAGATGGGATGCTTGAGGGAGTATCAAGTGGTGCAACGCACAGGAGCAAAACTTGGTGAGACGCAGGAGCCAGGCCCAGAGTCAAGTGGCAAGTGGCCTGCTGTCAACAAGGAGAGAGAGTGTCTGCAGTTCTATGAGGATGTGGATGGGATCCTTGAAGTTAGAGGTGGTCGACCAACGGTTCCAGCTTACAGTATGTCATCAATCATTATCAACATCGCAGCCATACGGTTTGGCATTAAAATCACTGAGGCATCAGTACAAGGTGGTGAGGGAGGAAGTAAACTTTACATTAGCATAGCTACAGTACATCCTTAAGAATAACCTCACTCGCCACAGAGCAGAATAGCACAGGAGGAGAGCCAGAGAGAGGGCCAGGAAGCAAACTATTGCAAAACCCATGGCTTCACCAACCAGCTGCTATGGCAGAAACACAGAGGACATTTAACATGCTCTAAAGAGGAGGTTGACCAACACCTCAAAAACTCCTACATTGACAGAGAATGAGAGCCAGAACAAGGGGAATGCAAAGCACTGATAGCACTGCCAGACCCCACTGTCAAGTTTAACACCAAAGAGCATACTCTGAAGGAGGTGCTGGAAATTCTAAAAGCTGCAAGAACAAGTTCAGCTCCAGGAACTAGTGGAGTGCCATACAAGATCCATAAGAGGTTCCCCAGGCTCTTGCACAGGCTATGGAGGATCCTCAAGGTGATCTGGAGAAGGGGGAAGGTAGCCCAGCACTGGAGAGTTGCTGAGGGTGTCTGGATCCCAAAGAAGGTGAGCTCAAGTAAATACAGTTCAGAATCATTTCACTCCTCAGTGTTGAAAGCAAGGTATTCTTCAGTATTATTGCTCAAAGTCTGACAGAGTATCTACTGAGGAACTCCTTCATAGACACCTCAGTGCAGAAGGGGGGCGTTCCAGATATACCCAGTTGCCTTGAGCACACTGGAGTTATCACCCAGCTCATCAGGGAGGCACGTGAAGGTAGAGGAGACTTGGCAGTCGGACCTTGCCTTATGGGTCAATAACCGACAAGCTAGTGGAAGGAGCATTTGACCACCACCATGTCCCAGGAAAAATCAGGGATCTTATTCTGGATTACTACAACTGCTTCAGTCTGAGAGTCACCTCTGGAACTATAACATCAGCATGTCACCAATTGGAGAAGGGGATTATTATAAGATGCACCATTTCAGTGACCCTGTTTGCCCTGGCCATGAACATGCGGGTTTGTCTGCAGAAGCGGAGTGTAGAGGCCCCCAGGCCAAGTCTGTAGTTCGACAGCCCCCATCAGAGCCTTAATGGATGACCTGACGGGGACAACGGCCTCAGTGCCTGGATGCAGATGGATCCTCCACGGCTTTGTGGGACTCGTCGCATGGGTGCGAATGTGCTTCCAGCCAGCAAAATCCAGGGCACTGGTGTTGAAGCGGGGGAAGGTAACAGACAAGATCCGCTTCTTCCTAGGAGGTATTCAGATTCAATCTGTGACCGAGCAGCCAGTCAGGAGCCTACTGTAGGCAAAGTCTTTGACAGCACCCTGAAATGCACTGTATCACTCCAATCAATCAGAGGGGAGTTGGAGTCATGGCTGACGGCAGTCGATAAATCAGTGTTGCCAGGGAAATTCAAGTTCTGGATCTACCAGCATGGCATCCTTCCTCGTCTCCTGTGGCCTCTACTGGTTAACGAGGTCCTGTTGAGGGCTTTGAAAGAAAGGTTAGCCATTTCCTCCGCAAATGGCTGGGCCTGCTACAAAGCCTGAGCAGCATCACCTTGTATGGCCAGAAAAACTAACTACGGCTCCCTTTCAGCAGTCTAACTAAGGAGTTCATGGTCACCTGTGCAGGAGAGGTGCTGCAATATAAAGACTCCACTGACACCATGCAGGAGAGGTGCTGCAATATAGAGACTCCACTGACACCAGAGTCTCCAAGGCTGTCATTGAAGTGAGGACTGGGAGGATTACAACTGCGGCACAGTGTTCTGGTTGGATCAGTGGTGGTTGGACATGCGGGGTTCGGCAGCATTCCAAGAACTTGCTACGATAAGGCCAGATGCAAATATAAACGTCATCTGGTCCACCAGGAAGTACGAGCAGGAGTGGAGGAAGTTCGCTCCAGCAGGATGGTGGGGATGCAGCAACAGGGCGCGTGGATCAGATGGTAGTATGCTTTGGAGAGACAGATACAGTATCTCACAAAAGTGAGTACACCCCTCACATTTATGTAAATATTTGATTATATCTTTTCATGTGACAACACTGAAGAAATGACACTTTGCTACAATGTAAAGTAGTGAGTGTACAGCTTGTATAACAGTGTAAATTTGCTGTCCCCTCAAAATAACACAACACACAGCCATTAATGTCTAAATCGCTGGCAACAAAAGTGAGTACACCCCTAAGTGAAAATGTCCAAATTGGGCCCAAAGTGTCAATATTTTGTTTGGCCACCATCAATTTCCAGCACTGCCTCTTGGGCATGGAGTTCACCAGAGCTTCACAAGTTGCCACTGGAGTCCTCTTCCACTCCTCCATGACAACATCACAGAGCTGGTGGATGTTAGAGACCTTGTGCTCCTCCGCCTTCTGTTTGAGGATGCCCCACAGATGCTGAATAGGGTTTAGGTCTGGAGACATGCTTGGCCAGTCCATCACCTTTAGCCTCAGCTTCTTTAGCAAGGCAGTGGTCATCTTGGAGGTGTGTTTGGGGTCATTATCATGTTGGAATACTGCCCTGCAGCCCAGTCTCCGAAGGGAGGGTTTCATGCTCTGCTTCAGTATGTCACAGTACATGTTGGCATTCAGGGTTCCCTCAATGAACTGTAGCTCCCCAGTGCTGGCAGCACTCATGCAGCCCCAGACCATGACACTCCCACCAACATGCTTGACTGTAGT
>JACXGI010007646.1:24070-36715 GCA_016801175.1 Esox masquinongy
GCCGCCACACACGCTTGACACCATCTGAACCAAATAAGTTTATCTTGGTCTCATCAGACCACAGGACATGGTTCCAGTAATCCATGTCCTTAGTCTGCTTGTCTTCAGCAAACTGTTTGCAGGCTTTCTTGTGCATCATCTTTAGAAGAGGCTTCCTTCTGGGACGACAGCCATGCAGACCAATTTGATGCAGTGTGCGCCGTATGGTCTGAGCACTGACAGGCTGGCCCCTCATCCCTTCAACTTCTGCAGCAATGCTGGCAGCACTCATATGTCTATTTCCCGAAAGACAACCTCTGGATATGATGCTGAGCATGTGCACTCAACTTCTTTGGTCGACCATGGCGAGGCCTGTTCTGAGTGGAACCTGTCCTGTTAAACCGCTGTATGGTCTTGGCCACCGTGCTGCAGCTCACTTTCAGGGTCTTGGCATTCTTACAGCCTAGGCCATCTTTATGTAGAGCAACAATTCTTTTTGTCAGATCCTCAGAGAGGTTTTGCCATGAGGTGCCATGTTGAACTTCCAGTGACAAGTATAAGGGAGTGTGAGAGCGAAAACACCAAATTTAACACACCTGCTCCCCATTCACACCTGAGACCTTGTAACACTAACGAGTCACATGACACCGGGGAGGGAAAATGGCTAATCGGGCCCAATTTGGACAATTTCACTTAGGGGTGTACTCACTTTTGTTGCCAGCGGTTTAGACATAAATGGCTGTGTGTTATTTTGAGGGGACAGCAAATTTACACTGTTATACAAGCTGTACACTCACTACTTTACATTGTAGCAAAGTGTCATTTCTTCAGTGTTGTCACATGAAAAGGTATAATCAAATATTTACAAAAATGTGAGGGGTATACTCACTTTTGTGAGATACTGTATGTTGGCCTGAGCTCTGGAAGGCAGAGTTTTTGATCCAATCGATGTACAATGTTCTTCGCAGCCCAACCAACCTCTATTGCTGGGGGTTGGCGGAGACTCCAGCATGCCCAATGTGTCAGAGAAGAGGATCACTCATACATATCCTCAGCTGTTGCCCGAAGGCCCTCGGAGAGGGATGCTATTGCTGGGATCATGATCAGGTCCTGAAAGCAGTTGCCGATTCCATCTGCACAGGGATCAGCAAAGCTAAACACCAGCGCCCAGCAAGACAGGCCATTGCATTTATCAATGCAGGATAGAAACCATAGGCTGAGGTAAGGGGAAGGGGCGAGCTCCTTTCACAGCTCTGCGGAAAGTTATAGGCACAGATCATTTAGCTATTCTTTCTGTGATATTTATGCTAGAATTCAGGCTTGAATACACTGTTTACTATGATTATGGGGAAGTGTTTTTATATTTTGGTTTAGGTGAAAACAACACTGAAGTCTTACGATTGTGTACGTATGATGTTGTGTTTTATACCTAACACAATAGTAAAGCACAACAATAGTAAAGCACAACAACCCAGCCGAGGTGGGTGAAAACAGAGCATAGGCTATTTCATTTCAATTTGTAACAATATCTCTTGAAACCTTGAAGTTTGTTACTATACCGAAAAAAAACAAATCAACTGACAGACAAACCGTTTCTTAAGTCTCTTTTTATTTCATTCTTTCCCACTTTCGTCATGTCAAAATAATTAATAATAATAGTAATAATAGGCTAATAGTAATTTCTAAATTTCCCGTTTCAAATGAGTCTCACAAAAATACATGTTTTTGATTTATTTTGATTTTTTAAATAGAAATTCAAAATCTCACCAAAACATTAACGGTAGTGTAAGTAATACAAATGAATAGTAAATAATTATAAACAAAGTAATGTAAATACAATTGCACTTTTTATTTTTATTTTAAAATATTAATGCTAAACTCCACCAAAACAATTACAGCATTATAAGATATACAAATAATAGAAAAAATGAAAACAAGTAGGCTTAAATGTCAAACAAACTGTGCTTGGCCTTATTTATTTAATTTTAAAATAAAAATACAGAACCTCACCAAAACAATAACATTTTCAATAACTAAAATGTCGAATGTTTACTACATTGGTCAAAAAATAAAAGTACCAAGACCACTTTGAACAGCGAATCGCAGATGTCGATGTTGCAAATGCTAGTTTGCTTGATACAAGCAAATGATCTTTCTAGCAGAGATCATCCTCAGACGAAAATATTTGCTCTATTTAAAATATGAAAGGTTTTTGGATGCTATCCTTCAATACATTTCATAGTAGCCAATGTTGAAGAACAGTCCACTACTATTAACAGTTTCTGTAGAATTTGTATAGTTGTTGTTCCGGCTAGTATCCTAATAATAACAATAAAATTAATTAGGCTTTGTGTCCTTTACAGCCTTGTCAATTTATGAATATGAAATAACTGTAACTCCCGGTAAATGGCAAGTTTAACCAGTGTAAGATGAGACGTCGCGGCTGCTTTGGCTGCTTACACAAGATAGCCTACTGTATGCTGGATGCATATTTTCATAGGCCTACAATGTATATTTTGAAGTAGCCAACATTTAAATGTAGACTGCGGTAACACTTGGTTCGCCCATTAGTTGAGTCATTTGAAAAAAACAATAGACAATTATTTTGTAGTTAGGAAGACAACTACGACAAGCAGCGATGTCTAGCCGTATAGAACCCCATGAAATCATTGTGATAGTGTGCGCTGTAAGCAGGCTTGGAGTGACTGATTCGCGGCTCCAACCCCCCCACCAACCACTTATTGATGAACTGAAAGCATTAAAAGACGGAAGCTGAAAAAGGAATGGTTATATGTCGTGGAGCTCCGCCCCCTAGAGGGGCTTTAGCTCCTAGTGGTTTACCCTGGCTGCGTTAGCGGCCGTACTGAAAACTCATTATGCATGATGCAACAGCCAATCAGGGCACGCCTGCCCCTATATATGACCAGTGAGCCCAGAGAACGTCCTCCCTTTTTATTCAGCAAATGCTTGCTGAGTTTTACTGTTACTTATTTCTATTGCTTCAGCCTGAGAATTTTTGTCGTCTGCATTCTTTAGTTCGATGTCTCACCATGAAGACATTTTTCGCCACCGCATGCCGTTGTGCCGACCTGTCACCGGATCAGGACTCTCAACATGCGTGTTTCCTGCCTGGGACCGGCCCACGCTCGTGAGGGTCTCACCGACCCCCCGGCCTGCTCCTCCTGTGCTACTCTGTCCCACTCTACACGCCAGGTCTCTGCTGCCGCCTCCTCTGCCGCCTCGGCGCCTCCTCCTCCTACTGCTGCGGCTCCTGCTCCCCCTACCGTGCGACGCAGGCAACCCGCCCCCAGACTGGATCATCCGTGGCCGTCTAAGAGACCCAAACCATCCTGACTAGGGGTGGAGCGGGCTGCGAGTGGCAACGTTGCCCTCACGCCCCCCGCCTCTTCCTCCATCAGCAGGGTAAGGGCCGAGTCTGACAGCGTCGCCCATTCGGCCCGACCATCTTTTCCTTTCAATAAACAAGCTAAACTTTGCTTGGGTGTAAGTTATGCTTCTGTGCAGACTCAGGCGGTGTCTGAGCCTGTTAATTCACTTGTACCCTTTCCATGCTCTAGTTTGCCTCCTTCGGTGGCTGTTAGAGACTCAGCGAGCGCTCTCTCTGTCTCTATGTCTGCCCCATTGGATATGAGCAGTGACGCGAACAAGAGGCTTTTCCCTCGTTCTCGCCCTGTAGCCTGCAGGTATTCTAATGTTTTAGCTTGTGCACGTTCTATTCCTTTCCCTATTCAGTGTAAGGGTAAGAGCGGTGTTAACTGTCTTCAGGGTAGTGAGTCTTTTCAGGGAGTTATAGGTATAACTACTCTCTCCTCCCTACCCGCCACCTCTCATAAACATAAGCGCCGGCTAGCGGGTTCAGAGGCGTCTCTCGTTCCGCTACCCGCCAGTCCCGAGTGTGAGGTCCTCGCATCGTTCCGGCCCCAGGACCTCCCTCTTGTGTTCCTTACCGGCTACCGCGACACACTAACTTCCCAATGCACCTGAACGCAGCACGCAATCCAGAGCCCAATCACCAGAATACTGAACACCTGTTCCTCGTTACCCCTCTCTATACCAGCCTGTTCTCCACCTCCACTCAGTTGTGAGATATTGTTCGTAGTGGACCTGCCAAGCCTTTGCACAGCGCTCTTCTCTGTTCTCATTCCCAGCCCGTTGTCCTCTCCTTTTCTGCCCTGTCCCCGTTTGTCTTGTAGTATAGTATCCTGCCTTGTGACCTGCCTGCCTGCAGAGTGGATTTTCCTGCCTGCTTGCCCCTGCCTGTCGCCGTAGGCTCCTACTGTCGCCCTCGTGGACTGATTCCTGGTACCGTACCCGCCTGCCTGTCCCGTGGATTATCCTGCCTGCCCGTTCCTTCATGTACTGTCGTCTCCGCGGACTGATCACCTGGTTACCGAATCTGCCTGCCTGTCTCTCGTTTTGCTCGTGCCTTATCCCTTGTGCTTTCGCCAATAAATGGACAGTTGCGTTCCGCAATTGGAACCTCAAACCCCTGGTCCCGGTGTTCATTACACTGAGCATGTTCGCTCTCAGAGTTTTGCCCGGCACAACCGTGTTGACATTCGCTCGCTTTCTGTGAAGCGTTCGCTTATGCAAATGCAGGGCTCCTCTCTCTCCTGCCTTTCGCGGGTTAACGAGCATCCTGAGAGTTCACTTGGGGTTACAGATGTAACCCTGGTGCCTTCTCAACCCGCTCGCTATGATGAGATGACACGCCAGGTAACGTCGCCGGCTCACGCCTCCTTCCCGCTACCTGTTCCTTCTGATTCCCCCATTCCCGTCTGTACTACTCGGCGTCTCCATGGCAACGCGTCCCCACTCAGGGTGCAACGTCCGTGTATGCAAATGCCGGGCTCCGCTCTGTCTCAGCTTTCTATGAGTGAGAGTGCTGTATTAAATGAACAGTGTGATGGCTCAGTGGTTAGCGTGCTTGGTTCTCGCTCTGTAGACTCGGGTTTGCCTCCCGATGCGGGTCTTAAATTTTCTCCGATTTTTTTCTCATCCCTTTCTCTCTCTTCCCTCCTTGGGCTGTGTCTCTTCCTCTCCGGTCGAGCTCGGCGGCGGTAGGGGCAGAGGGGGAATTCGAACTCTTTCTGGCCAACGCCTACCAACTTCATGCTCTTCCTCTCTCAGAGCGTTATTGGGAGTGGCGTCAGCACTGTACAATGTCATCCTGGCTCGATCGAACGATCAGACTGGGTTATCTAATTCAGTTTCGCTCAGCTCCACCTCCCTTCTCCGGTATAGTGGAGACTGTGATGTCATCACCCGACAGAGCGTCCGCTCTACTGTCAGAGGTGATGGACTTGTTGAGCAAAGGAGCGATCTCCGAGGTCCCGGAGGATCTCAGGCAGGACGGCTTTTACTCCCGTTACTTCATGGTTCCCAAGAGAACGGGAGGAGTGAAGCCGATTTTGGATCTGCGCAATCTGAATGCGCACGTTGCCAAATGTCCGTTCCGTATGCTCACCACCACTCGCCTGCTAGAAGCCTTCCTGCCGGGAGATTTCTGTTCAAGCATAGATCTCAAGGATGCTTACTTCCATGTCCCGATCGTGCGCAGACAGGAAGTTCTTCCGGTTTGCCTTTCAGGGCAGGGTCTGCGAGTATACGAGGATTCCATTCGGCTATGCTCTGGCCCCACGCACTTTCTCCAAATGTCTGGAGGCAGCACTGGAGCCCCATAGCAGGGAAGGCATCAGGATTTTAGCCTATTTGGACGACCTCTTGATTCTAGCATCGTCCCTGGAATTGGCCAGGATGCACACTTTCCTTGTGGTGTCCCTTCTCATGCGGTTAGGTCTTGCTGTGAACTGGCAGAAGAGCGTGCCAAGGCCAGCCCTGCGGGTTTCTTACCTGGGTCTGGTCATGGACACGTGTACAATGAGAGCCCGCATTTCAGATTATCGGGCTTTCGATCTGCTCTCTGTCCTCAACCTGTACCGGCCGCCCTGCAGGCTTTCAGTTCGGACCATCATGTCCCTTTTGGGCATGATGGCTGCTGCACACGCGGTAGTTCCCCTGGGCCTACTGCACATGCGCGGCCTACAGGCCTGGTTCGCTCGCCAGCGGGTCGACCCGGTACGCCATCGGAACCGGATTTTGTCTCTGCCAGCTCACCTGCGTGGGGACCTGGACTATTGGAGAGACCCCTTGGTGCTCTCTCAGGGCGCTCCTCTGGGCAGGGTGTCAGAGTACGTTCAGGTTTTCACAGACGCCTCTCTTCACAGATGGGGCGGTGTGTGTCAGGGTCAGGCTGTCGGGGGCGTGTGGCTTCCCGGCCCTCGCCACATCAACCTGCTGGAACTGGACACGGTCTTATTGGTGCTGACGCACTTCTCGGACCGGGTCAAGGGCCGCGATGTCCTGATTCGCTCAGACAACCAGGCCATGGTGGCTTACATCAATCGCCAGGGGGGGATCAGGTCTCCTGCTCTCCACCAGTCGGCCACCGGTGGTGGACGGTCCCGCTCAGACAGGACACACTGTCCCAAGCGGAGCGCTCGATCCTACACCCTCCATCGCTATCAGGAACCCTTCGTGTTGTCCTGTGGAGAAGATTCTGTCATTTCTGCAGTATCTCTTTGATATGGATAGGTCTCCTTCGACCATCCGTGGTTATGCATCGGCCATCTCTGCGTGTCATGAGGGTTTTGCTGGAAACACTGTTTTCAGCCACCCTCTCCTCCGCCGCTTCCTTTTGGGTACGCGTTGTCTGCGCCTGGTGACCAGGCTGGGCGCTCCACAATGGGATCTGGCCAAGGTGCTGGGCGCTCTCTGTAAGCCCCCATTTGAGCCCTTGCAGCAGTGTTCTCTTAAGTTGCTCTCCCTTAAGACTGCTTTACTCATTGCTTTGTGCTCTGCCAAGCGGGTGAGTGACCTCCGTGCACTTTCGGTGGGTCTGGGCTGCCTAACTATAAGAGAGGACTTAGGTTCCGCTACGCTGAGATCTAAATCCTTCTTTCATACCCAAGGTTATCACCAGCTCATTTCGATCTAGGACTATCGATTTACAGGCCTTCTTCCCTCCTCCGCACGCGCGAGGAGGACGAGAGGCTCCACTGTCTGTGTCCGGTGCACGCTCTCGCTCTTTACATAGAGCGCACCAGCTCTATCAGACTGACTCCCCAGCTGTTTGTTTGCTATTCGGATTCCCGGGTGGGTCGTCCGCTTTCTAAGCAGCGTCTCTCCCACTGGCTTTGTGACTGCATCACTTTGGCCTATGGGGCGTCTGGTTCCGTGGTTCCGGATGGCCTCCGTGCACACTCCACGCGGGGTGTTGCAGCCTCCTCTGCCCTTTTCCACGGGGTCAGAGTAGATGACATTTTCGCTGCGGCGTCGTGGTCGTCGCCTTCGGCATTTGTCCGTTACTACTTACTGGACATGTCTCCTTCATCCCTTGTTCATTCGGTTCTCTGTACAGCTGCCCGAGATCTCTGAATTTTGATGGGGAATCTCGTGCTTTGCCTTGATTCTATCTTTTCTCTAGTGCTACAGCAGCTCAGTAGCTTGCGGGCTGGGTGGTATTATCACTGCCTACCAATACACTGGGTGTGGGTTTGCTTCCTCCTTGGGGTGTTTGTCTTATTGTCATTTATTTTTTTGTTTCCCCATGCCCCTCATCTCGTGATGTGTGGTGCGTGAGTATGTGTTGTGCTTAGGTGGAACGGATGCATTTCCCTTTCGCTTGAACTCAACATCCCCTCCCCTGGGGTGGCCTATGTGTTCATAGGCCTACTCTGGGGGAGGATTCCATCATTAACGCATTCGATCATCCCTTCTCTGACCTTGTCAGTTCTTGGGGTTGTTTTCGTCTTGGGGTTTGGGGGACAGTTTTTATACTGGACCCTGCGAGCCGTGCTGGTTGGTCCGGCAGGGAGTACATCTCTGGCTCGCTCGCTCCGCCGTGAACCACTAGGAGCTAAAGCCCCTCTAGGGGGCGGAGCTCCACAACATATAACGTTAGTTACCGGGAATGTAACTCCGGTTATATGAGTGGAGCGGAGCCCCCTAGACCTGTTGCCCTACCGTCCCAAGAGTTGCTGAATAAAACTCGGGAGGGTGTTCTCTGGGCTCACACGTCATATATAGGGGCAGGCGTGCCCTGATTGGCTGTTGCATCGTGCATAATGAGTTTTCAGTACAGCCGCTAACGCGGCCCGGATAAACCACTAGGAGCTAAAGCCCCTCTAGGGGGCTCTACTCCACTCA
This sequence comes from Esox masquinongy, assembly GCA_016801175.1. Taxonomy (NCBI): domain Eukaryota; kingdom Metazoa; phylum Chordata; class Actinopteri; order Esociformes; family Esocidae; genus Esox; species Esox masquinongy. The sequence goes on from JACXGI010007646.1 coordinate 32,279, forward strand.
TATAACCGGAGTTACATTCCCGGTAACTAACGTTATCAAAGGTGTCATAACAGAATGTTTATTATCTTTTCACAAGTATTTATTATCAATCGATAAGGCACTCTGTTTTTCCAATAGCCTATACAGTATTCAGGGGCGAAAATCTGATATCAACATTGGAGGGGACAATTACATGAAATTTTCTCAAGAGAAATTATTGAGGGGGACACCAAGTGTAGTGCTGTAATACTGTTTTAGTTTGCGCCATCGGTTGGCTCACTACTGCAGCTCTGCAAATTCAGCTATTGTGTGAACCCTACCAACATAAAACATACTTACTGGATTAATCTCACAATAGCTACGTGCATTGAGTAGACACGAACACGATCACCTTGCCAGCTAAGGAACACTACACTGCACTGTAAGCTTCTCTCATTGACTCGAATTCAAACTGCAAACACTGGTTGATTTTACTGTAGTTAGCTAGCAAACGTCAGCTAACCGCTAGCTAACATAAAGTGTGACCTGTAATTCAATGTAGTGAAAATGAAGACTGGTGACGGTTATGTGTTTTATTGAACTGAGTGTTAGAAGTAAAGAAATGTATAACACATCCATTGTTTGAACTACTTTCTGCTTTCTGAAAGTCAGTCAACGACAGACTCTGTCAGATTCCCACCCATACACGCACTGTACCTGAACAAGGTGCAGCTCGGGGGGGGGGGGGGGGGGGGGGGCGCGGCGGCAGTGGATCAAACCATTGTGAGGCGAATGACGGGGGGTCACAATCTTTTGAAACTTTAAAACGCGCTATTAAACGTTGATAATCATAGATAGGTGCTTTCATTGCGTCATATTCATATTATTGAAAATACATCGTTGTGCTTACAGTGATATATTTGGGGGGACAAATCATATTTTTCCCCCAGCATGGGGGTTCCCCCCCGGGATTTCCGCCTATGACAGTATTAACTCGTTTAAAAATATATTTTCCTGGGGTTTTATTGTATTTTAATATAGCCCATAAAAACAGAATATGTGACAAATCTTAGGACTTTTAAGAATAGGAAATGCTGACTTCTTGAGTGAGCCAATAGATTGCTGGCCATCCTGATGGTACCCTCCGTCGGCAATACGACGTCACTCAACGCCCACCTGTCTGGCTCAACATCCACTCGAGGGCTCCCCCTAGCGAGGACGTCCATGTGACTGTGCTGGACGTCCAAGTCGCTCTGTGGGATGTAGCTGCCTCTCCCTCTGTGGCACCCATCGCTTGTTTTTTTTTCAAACTGGCTCAGGTTTTGGAAAAAAAAAAAAAATCTATTTATTTATTCATTTGCAATATTTCCCACCGGACATTTCGGCCGTTGATATTTTCATCTGCCGAACACCTGATACAGGCAAAAAGCCGGCATTTGCCGACTAACATAAATCCTGCAGTGAACAGAAAAATCTATTGAATGAACTCCATCAATTTTCTTTTAAATTGACAAGTTTTGAACGTAAACTGGCAAATCAAAAGTAAACTAAATCTGGATAATATGGTCCCTGTTTGAAAAAAGTGAAAAGGTAGCCTATAATAACAGAATTATCGCCCTGCAGTAAAAAAGATGACTTAACTGTGCAATGTCCTGTTAGATTTAAGTGTAGGCCTATACACTTAACAACTCAACACCAACTAATTTAAAACAACCTACATAACCCCTCCATCCCGATTAAAAGGTATAAATAATTGTATTATTAACTGCTGGCTATAATACCACGTGGACTGACTCAAGAGTAGCCTACTGTACACAAGGCAGTGTTTACCAGTAGTAGCGAGGAAGCACGTGTGAGCAGTAGTTGACTTTTGTCTTACATTGCAGACTGCAAAAATGGTTAGAAAGCTTGATAGGCTGCTGCTTTTCGACTTGACATTAAAAATAAATCGTTTTTAATATTGGTGCTGAACTAGTGTCTAAAAGCTTAATTAGAAGGCATGACAAAAGTTCTCAACTATGAAGAGACCTCAGCCAAACTGCAGAAAAACACAAGGTTAAATCACTGAGCCGTGAGACAGGCATGAAGTTAGGGCAAACCCACAATATGTAGATCTATATTTGTTGGCACAACCAAATCACATCATTGAAATCATGGAACAATTGTTTAGGTCTCCCCTTTAGAATAAGACCATCCCCAATGTTGTGTGATGGATGGTTGATATCTGAGAGTGGATATGACTTTGACCAGTGCAAATGTATGACAGTTAGCCTATAGAGAAACCCAGTGGGGTTTTTGGAAAGTGAAGAGGCCACAAAAACGGCGTGTCTTTGTGGGTCTCTCACGGGGGTCTGATGGGGATAACGTGTTGATTTCAACACCAGTGCATAGGTCCAAACCAAAAGGAGTTTGGGAAAAATACGATCGCTTAAATTACGTGTCTCGTCCTTTGCACTGGCACTGAAATTAAACAATTTCAACGCAAGGACTCCTGGGACAGACACGCATAGACGCGCCGTTCTCGTAGCCTATTCACTTCACGAAAATGACATGTTTTTCGTAAAAATCCTCTCGGTTTTTCAATACCTTATTCATGTCACCTATGCTCAAACGATGCATGAGCTTAATGAGGAATAGTGATTGGCACATAATAATACGCCAAGAATCAAAAACAGCACTCACTGTCTTCACAGTCTGATTCTATCTGCTGCTCTGGGCTTGATCGCTAAGTCTGACTGTTAGTCCCGCCCCCTCATTACCTTAAGGACAAGGAAATACAGAAATAAAGAAATACAGAAATAAAATAATATGGAATTGAATAAAAACAGAAATAAAAGAATACAGAAATAAATATATACAGAAATATAAGATTATGGAAATGAATAAAAAAATAAATACAGAAATCAAGGAATTAAATAAATAGGGATATAGTATTGATTAATGCATTTATTTTTATATTTTTATGTATAAATATATTTATTGATACATTTATTTATTCATTCATTTTTAATTTTGGCAGGTTTGGTCTTCCATACAGTAGTAGTCAGTGTGAACGTGCTAATCAGGATGAGATGCAAATTGTTTTCACGCCTGAGCATAAAAAAAGCGCCTGTGGATTTGTTGACATTACATTTTCAGAGACGCTAGGTTACTTTGTTAACTTGCAGATATCGATATCTCGAGACGCTACCTTCCGAAGTACAGTAGCAAGCGCAACATTTACAATAATCTGCCCCCGGAATTTGGCAAGTGAAAAGAGAATTATGTTGGATTTGTCAGTGCACGTGCATTTCTGAGAAGAGAAATGCGTGCATACAGTGTAGCAACTATATCAAGTTTCTGTGCAGTGCACACGCATCTTTGATTCTCTTTTGACCCGACGATCGCAATCCTGAATGGTACGTCACAGACATGGCAGTGTAAATACAAATGCTCTGGAAATGATTATGCAAACTAAGATGTGTCTATCTGGCATTTTAATTTCTCTGTCGTAATGTAAAAAAATGTAACAAATCCAAAATATTCTCATCTAAACAATACATTTCTGCATTTTTTTGTGTAAACTGCTTCAAGCTGATTAACAACAACAAAAATGTATAGCTAATCTTTACCAAGGGTCCTATAATTCTAGACCGCACTATAAGCGTTGATCTACACAAGACCCTCATAGCATGAATAGATTTGAACTGCTATTAGTAGGGAATGTCCAGAGCGTTTATATGACTACAGGTGCTGGTCATAAAATTAGAATATCATAAAAAAGTTGATTTATTTCAGTAATTCCATTCAAAAAGTGAAACTTGTATAGTATATTCATTAATTACACACAGAGTGATATATTTCAAATGTTTATTTCTTTTAAGTGTGATGATTATAACTGACAACTAATGAAAATCCCAAATTCAGTATCTCAGAAAATTAGAATATTACTTAAGACTAATACTAAAAAAGGATTTTTAGAAATGTTGGCCAACTGAAAAGTATGAACATAAAAAGTATGAGCATGTACAGCACTCAATACTTAGTTGGGGCTCCTTTTGCCTGAATTACTGCAGCAATGCGGCGTGGCATGGAGTCGATCAGTCTGTGGCACTGCTCAGTTGTTATGAGAGCCCAGGTTGCTCTGATAGTGGCCTTCAGCTCTTCTGCATTGTTGGGTCTGGCGTATCGTATCTTCCTCTTCACAATACCCCATAGATTTTCTATAGGGTTAAGGTCAGGCGAGTTTGCTGGCCAATTAAGAACAGGGATACCATGGTCCGTAAACCAGGTACTGGTATCTTTGGCACTGTGTGCAGGTGACAAGTCCTGTTGGAAAATGAAATCTGCATCTCCATAAAGTTGGTCAGCAGCAGGAAGCATGAAGTGCTCTAAAACTTCCTGGTAGACGGCTGCGTTGACCTTGGACCTCAGAAAACACAGTGGACCAACACCAGCAGATGACATGGCACCCCAAACCATCACTGACTGTGGAAACTT
>JACXGI010007647.1:0-36495 GCA_016801175.1 Esox masquinongy
TCTAATTTTCTGAGATACTGATTTTGGGGTTTTCATTAGTTGTCAGTTATAATCATCAAAATTAAAAGGAATGAACCCTTGAAATATATCAGTCTGTGTGGAATGAATGTATACATTATACAAGTTTCACTTTTTGAATGGAATTACTGAAATAAATCAACTTTTTGATGATATTCTAATTATATGACCAGCACCTGTACATAATGGCTCCGGGTAAAATAACCGTCCTATTTGATTCAGTAATGTTTGTCCGGGTGTTTCCATATTAGCCCCGGATCTTTGATCAAGGTCCAAAAAATATTTTTTTATAGAGAGGTCAAATGATGCAGTTGGCATATTCTAAAGACGACAGCGGACTAGAGCTCAGTTCATATAAGCGCGGCGATACGTTAGTTTTGAATAGCGGAGGGTTGTTAGGCTGTGAATTAGTATACTAGCTGCTATTGGTCACAACTAGTGAGCAACGCTTTCTCTTTTTACAATGCAAGAAGTTCAACTTAAGCACTTAAACAAGACTACAACTTGTATTTGTTGTAATGTTGCCTGGATTTAATATTTATTGGACAATCTTGTTTTGTATTACATACAATGTTTTATCATTTGAGCAAAATGTCATGGCACACTTGATGCGTCCTCACCTTGCCAACGTGCTACTATTCAGCCGATTGCTCACTGTTCTGACTTAACGCTTTGGCGTTCAAAGTTTGCCTTGCTTTAGGGTTTCAAATAACTATTGATGAACAATAATAGGCCCATCACTGGACGGAATCAAAGAACGATGGGCTGTAGCAACCATTACATGGCCTTTTAATGCTGCTGCATAATGAATTTGGCCTAATTAGATATACTAATGATTATCTCGTTTGAACGACTTAGTATCTCGTTTGAACGACTTAGTATCTCGTTTGAACGACTTAGTAAAAAAAAAATGATGAAAAAAATTTTTTTTTTTTACTACTTAATTTTTTTTGCTAAATCATTCAAATGAGATACTAAGTCGTTCAAACGAGATACTAAGTCATTTGAATGACTTAGCAAAAAAACAATTAGTAGTAAAAAAAAAAATAAAAAAAAAAAAAAATCAAAATTTAAGGTTTTTTTTTACTACTTAATTTTTTATTACTAAGTCGTTTAAACGAGATACTAAGTCGTTCGAACGAGATGAACTTAGTCTCTGGGCCCACATTTTTTTTTTACTACTTGGGCTTCAGGGCTTCTGTATGTTTGAAATGTTGTCTTTGTACTATTTTCTATTTAAATGATTTGCATATCTTTGCATTCTGCTTTTATTTCCATTATACACAGCATCCCGACTTTGTTGGTTGTATGATTTTGTTCATGGATCAAAAGTGGACAGAATCTAACAGTGCTTGTCACACTGGAAATACTGTTTCTCTGAAAACTGGTATAATGATCACTCAGGCAAAGCTAACATAATGGAACAACACATAAAAGGCTACAATGCTAGTGTTTCGATAAGCCACCTGAAAGTTGATAGGAATTTAAGAGAATTAAGTGTGCAAATTTGGTGGAGCGTTTTAGCTGGCCACTGACTTGATGAAACAGAAGAACCATAAAATTCATGAGTGTTTGGGGGAGTGGTTGATTTTGTTGCATTTTGACAGTACATGTGTAAAACAAACTCCTGGACTATATCCTCATCACAATTTAATGTTAACATTTATTGTATTCAGAATTTAGAGAAATCTTAGTTGCGATATCTGTTTGTGAGTGACATGCATCTCTGAGCTATGTTGCAATAATGACTAAAGGCAACCGAATGCTTCCATGTGAAAGTGACTGGTGGTGACTTGTGCCGCATATTGTTGCATTACATAATGTTGTGTCTGGTCATTTTGTCGAGACACAGCATGTGGCAATCATCAAAGTAACCAAAAGGTATGCCCCAATTCAGTCAGAAAATAGCAACAGCAATAATCGCATCTTCTGTGTAGGAGAGCCCAGTCCGCCGTTTTGTTCTAAAAGAGAAGGGACGAACTGAGTGAGAACTTCACTGATTCATAAAATAGTTATGAACTAGTAGAAAAAATGGCTCAAGTCAGAACAAGGAGGACATCAGGTTCTCATTTGAGTAATCTTGTTGGCAAAGGGCGGGAGCTGTTGGTGTCTGAACTGCCAACTTTGAGGGATATCCTGAGGTATGGCATCTACTTGAGGGAGCAAAGTGAAGATGACAGGAGGAACTACCCAGTGGACCAGCTGGTGAGGGACATCTACCCTGGTCTGATTTGTCAGTGGAGCAAAGATAATGCTCTTTTTAAGCCGCCTGTTATGAATGAAAGGGTGACTATCATGTCCAAGCTCAAGGAGGTCTGGAATCAGGCAGTGACGTTCTCTCTTGGGAAGGGGAAACTTGATTCCAAAGAGAGGTTCATGGTCAAGTTAGACAAGTAATTTGATATTTTGACATGCAAGTGTCAGATTACCAGTTGTCAGGGGGGAGGCTGTGAGGGCTGTGGGATCCAAGCCCAGATTAACTGTTTCTGCAGCAGAGAGAAAAATGATCTGCCAGAGCATGAGACAGGTGAGGACATTGGAAAGGCAGCAGGTGGAAAAGAAGGCAGAGAAAAGGAGAAGGAGCAAGGAGGGAAATGCTGCAGCAGCAGAGAAGGCAGCCAGGAAAGATATGGGATTGAAGAGAAGTAATGCTGAAGATGAGTTTGTCCCTGAAGTTGAGCTTGTCCCTGAAACTGACTCTGAGCCTGTTGCGGAGGTATAAAAAAAACAATGATGAGATTCCAAACACTGCCCTTGTTAGTGTAAGGTATGGCATAGGGCTGAGGCCAACCTCAGCTATAACAACTGCTGCCCTGATTGATGCAGGAATCATCACATAAGACAACACAAGTAAAGTGATTGATAAGAACAAGGTCAAGGAAGCACAGGAGAATTTGATGAGAGAGCTGGGTGCGGAGAAATGCATTGAGGAGGGCGGGATCTGTTTGAGGAGAAAAGTGTTTGAGGAGAAGTGTTTGAGGAGAAATGCATTGAGGAGGGGGGCATCTCCTGCATCCTCTTTGATGGGAGGATTGGCCTGACTAATGCGATGATGGAAGCTGAGGGCAGTGACCAATCTTTTCCTGCCAAGATCACGGAAGAACACTATAGTGTTGCTAGAGAGCCTGGCAGTAACTATCTGTTCCACTTTACCCCAGAAAAAGTAACTAAACAGGAGTCACATGCTGACCGGTTTGCTAAGGTCCTGTTTGCCTGGCTAAAAGAGAGGGGTTTTGATGAGACCTTGGGGGCCATTGGAGGAGACTCAACAAATGTCAACACTGGTATGAATGCTGGAGTAATGAGGAAGCTGGAACTGCACTTGGGGAGAAAACTGTTCTGGTTGGTGTGCAACCTGCACACTGGTGAACTACCCCTGCGCCATCTCATTATTGACCTTGATGGCCCTACTCTGTCGGACAACAAATTATCCGGGCCAATAGGAAAGCTCCTTGATTCTGCTACAGACTTGGATATTAATCCAAACTTCACCCAGATCTCTGTTGGCCTTCCACTGATCAAGTTACCGGACAGGGTAATTCAAGATCTCTCAACTGATCAACACTTTGGCTATAAGATTGTCTGTGTAGTCAGGGATGGAGTGCTTCCTGCCAAATTGGCTCTGTTGGAGATTGGACCAGTGAACCACAGCCGCTGGCTCACCACAGCAAACAGACTTCTCAGGCTCTAGGTGTCAAAGCACAAACTTAAAGGAAAGATATTAAAGAATTCATCATTGGAGTGTACTATCCATGTTGGTTCAATGTGAAGGTCAAACACTCCTGGATTGAAGGGCCTAGACACATCCTGTTTCAGCTGGACTGCCTCAAGTCTCAGACAAAGGAGGTGCTGGACCTTGTGATGCCGAAAGTGAGAAGATCTGCTTGGTATGCCCACACTGTAAAATCCGATAAGTTCGGTGAAATAAATATTTTTGAGGAAACCAATTACCTTGAAAATAATAAGTAAACTAACTCAGAATATAAAAGTAAATGACACCAAATTATTTTGACTTACTTCTACTTAACCTAATGGTTTTATTTTTTTAAACTCTACTTAAAAATATTATTTAATAAATGTAATGTATTTGATCGTACCCTACTTAATTGCCATGCTTTCACTGTACTTTACTGAGTACTGCAACACTGGTACTGAGTTGTTTCAACTCAAAATATTTACTTCACTTTAACAGAAACATTACTATGACATTACATAATCGATTTTTGGAAACCTTTGCCTCAATTATTTATTGTACATTTAACTCAAAACTCAAGAAAACATACTTACTTAAAGGAATTGAGTAATATAATAAGCCAAACCTACAATATAATTTCCCAATATGCATTGCCCTTTCAAGTGAACTCTAGAGTTACCACCCATGACTGTATTTGTTAATGACAGAGACATGGTTATTGAACACATTTATTGTCTATAAATTTATTTCCTTGGCAGTTATAAAATAGTCAGCTTTGAATACTTAACATATCCCATAAACCTTTATTTTGAAGTCTTGCAACCCACCTAGCTCATGGACTATTCATTTCAGATGTCCTCAAAACACACTGTGTTTAAGATCCTAGACTAGTTGCCAGAAAACCATGGTTAAAAAAACATTCTTAACTTTCAGGAAATTCCCAGATTCCCAAAAATGAAATCACTGCTTCTGCTGAGATTTCTGGAGAACCTGGGAAATTTTGCAAAGCTACCCACAAGGGATTGGCTTGCAAAGGAACACATAATTTCTATTGGATTCCTGCACAAATTTTGACAGGAAGGTTTTTTATGTAATTGTTACAATCATTTCAGTAGTGGGTGCAAAATATTTGTTTTACTACATGATTGGATTACTTTAGACAAATGTATTTGATGTTTGTGTAGCTAAGATGAATTCAACATTTAATGTACATGCAAAAATAATGATAATTAAACAATTCCTAAATATCAACCTGAAGCAGAGCATGCTGGGAAATTTTTTATTTTAAACTTATAAAATATTAGTAAAAGTCAGTATAACATAAACTTTTTAAGTCATTAGGAACATTTCTCAAACTTTGAGTTACACTCACCTGGAGGTGAAAAACTCCATCAACATGGAGGTGCTCAACTGGCCTTGCCACACGCAAAGTATTGAGAGGGTTGTTAAAATGGTGACTGAGGCTTCTGCTAAGTACTTTTCACAAGAAAAGAGGGATCAGGGCTCAGGAGAAGAGGGATGGAGGGATCAGGGCTCAGTAGAAGAGGGATGGAGGGATCAGGGCTCAGGAGAAGAGGGATGGAGGGATCAGGGCTCAGGAGAACAGCAGGAGGCTGATGTCCAAGAATGAATCAAAGAAGGACTTGTGCAACCAGACAAAGTTCAGGAAGTCAGGAGATTGTTCCTTGTAATTGTATCCAATTATATTCATGCAGTTCACTTGTTAAATAACTAACTAGTATTAACTAATTAAATAGTTAATAAATATGTCAATTTGATTTGGCTCTGTAAATATGAAAGATTTCCCTTATATCTGTTAATATCTTAAGTGGTTCGAAAGGGTAAAATTGGCAATTTGTAAATACAAAAATGATGTAGGTTAGAGTAATCCTATCTAAAACATAAACTCATATTTGAATTTCCCATGAAAAAATACATAATTTAGACACCCTTCATGTTAGGATTTCCTTCAGATTCATGTTAGCACCTGAGTATGACCCGCCCTACTTTTACATGATACAATCTAGTATCATTTTATTCACAAGACTGGAGCTTAACATTGTGCTACAAGTAACCAGTGAAGTACTGAAACCACCTGATCCTTGCAGCCTTGACGCTGAATGCAATCTCTCACAGCGTCGGTAGTGGTACAATCGTGCATTCAGATTAATCAAAATGGACAGCTGTGAATGGTAAGAAGATGACCATAAAATGTAGTACATTGTCAACATAACCAAACATGTTAACCACAGCAACCAAAAGTAAGTTATTTCAAATGCTCAACAATACCACAAGTTGCAGTTACTCAAACCCTGTGCTCTTTATTATTCAAGCAATGGAAATAGTAACAGAGAAAGTGTAATGCATGCATAATGTAAATAATATAACCAATGTCAACCCCAATATGTTTATGTCATTGTCACCATAGTTGCATTACAGTGAGAAATTACTACATCCAATATATCTATACAGTGTGAACGCCCCCCTGGGCAAAAATAATTGAATATACATGTTTTGCATGACTGGCTATTTTTTGCACATTCCTCTTTACAGAACTTTGACTGTGTAATGTTTGAGGACTTCTTGCATGTACCCAGTGTTTCAATAGGATTAAGATGACTCAGCTAGTCCATAACCTTCCATTTCTCTTTTTAGATGCCATAGCCACAGGCAGAACTGCAGAAACTGTTACAGCAGCACTCCTAGGTGGACTGGGGACAGCGACAGCAGGAAGTCATCAGTAGTCCTAAGGCATGGTCCCAGGACTTAGATGCACTGGGACACTGGGAGGGAGAGACAGAGGGAGGGAAGAAAGGGAGAGCAATAGTGTGACAGCGAGGCAGATGACTGGGGATGGGGGGGAGCAGGAAAAAGTGGGGGATGGAGAAAAAGGGAGTGAGAAAGGCGAAGGGAGAGAGCACCCCTTAAGGTCCCTGCAAGCTGAACACCAGGGTCCGATTTGAGATAGCGGATCCTTTGTCTTTGCATTCCAACAAGAGAGGAAGTCTGCCTTGTGTAGTACACATCCACTAGGCGTGCCAGTCACTATCTCTGGTAGCTACCAGGCAAGAGGATCCTTGACTGTAGCTAGCAATGACCTTTGAACTTTTGATCCGATTTTGTTTGCTAGCCAGTTAGATACAGTATAGATCTGTCAAGTGTGTTCTATTTTGCCGCAGAAGAAAACACATCTGTCTATGAAATGCAGATTGCTAGCGCTTGACCGGCTTGAATAGCTTGAACGTGAATGTTTGGTGTCGCCAGTTAGTTAAGACATGCGCACATGAAAATCATAACTGACACACAATTGGAACAAACGGTTGGTAGTAAACTATATAGTAAATTATCACTCTGCAAAAAAAGGTTGCTGACCACTCGTCTAGATTACAGTAAAGGCTTGAAAACACAACTAAACTACTAAAGTAGGCCAATATTTAGTAGAAAGCAACTTTGCCATTATAACCATGACATCAAATTTGTCATCAGCAATTGCTTACCCACCAGTGTCTGTGTTTCGATGTTTGAAGTATTCATGCTAATTACCATGATAACAATACAGGCACCCAGTGGGAAACTTATGAGGACTTTGTACACTTTCAGAGAAGGCCTAAGGGTTGATATAAATGTGTATTATTTGTTATACATTATAATCTTGTATTTTCTGGCTTAATTGAATGAATGAATTGAATGAATGCTTTTCTATTAAATTTCTTCTGTTTGTATTAGAGTTCTCAATTTCAGCCAGATCATGACGGGTCCCGACAGCTTGGGCTTGGCCTGTGTGTGCAGAGGCGTCGCTAGGATCACAATACATTCGGGGCTTAGCCCACCCCCCGCCCTGCCCGGGACAGAAAGTACAGGGTTTTGAATGTACATGCGGAAAATTGCGATGTACATGCTAGCGGCCTAGACGTCTATATTGTCATAATGCGTGATCGGAATTACAGATGAATAGATCAGGGGCTATTTTTTTTTTTTTGTGGGTCCATTTGAGACACTGCACTACAAAAAAAACGCTTCAGTGACTAGCACAATCAATACGCACCATGTCCCTATCTCTCTTCCCTATCAACTGCAGGAGCAGAGAGCATGTGTATTCCGCTGTCTGTGGTGCTGCAATTCCCTTATGTTGTGACAGTTATTAGCTGATATTCTGAACTTGTTTCTGACTAAAAAGTTATGTTACCATCCAATCTCCCTCATTTTGAGACAATAAAAAATTTCCATATTCACTAAATATGTTTCCCTGCTCTTTCATGTGACAGATGCATGCTTGATGCTCATAGCCTACCTATTGCTGACCAGGATCTGACACTGAACTTAGGAGAGCCAATCATATTCCATAACACTAGGTTACTCCGTTATTGTCCCAATTACAACAAAGCATGTGACCGACAGCGAAATGGATGTAAACAATATAAAAATATTGGCAATGGAGAATGCACACTAGTGGCCCAATAGAGAAAAGGCAAGTGAAATATTTGGAAAATATTTGACTTAGTGGTTTGCGACAACTGGAGAAACTACTGGATTCGTCAAATGCAGAGGACCTTTCTACGCTACGACAGGTATTTTTCCCTGCAGCGCCATTACGGACAATGTCATGGTGTGACAGCCGCGTCTTCTGGCCAAACTTATCAGCATTCATGACCAAAACGGTGCCTGTCGCAGACAACAAATCAAGCAGTGACTGACAAAATTGTCAGAGGCTCAGGTTTTGAGAAGCTTGCCCAGGAGCTGTGGGAGACACTTATGGTAGATTTTTCTGCTAGCTCCGTTCTACCCCACCACAAAACCATCTCTACCAGATGCAAGAGCATGGCAGAGAGCAAAAGAATAGAACTCATAGAAAAGCATAGTGGGGGGTGACAACATATACACTGATGAGCCAAAACATTATGACCACCTGTCTAATATGCTGTAGATCCACCGCGTGCTGCCTAAACTGTGCCGACTCGCCGAAGCATGGACTCTACAAGTGGCTTGAAGGTGTCCTGTCTTACCTGGCACACATTAGCAGCAGATCGTTCAAGTCCTGTAAGTTGCGAACTGGAGCCGCAGTGGATCGGACTTGTTGGTTCAGCACATCCCACAGATGCTCAATCAGATTGAGATCTGGGAAATTTGGAGGCCAGGGCAACACCTTGAACCCTTTATCATGTTCCTGAAACCATTTCCTGAACAATGTGCGGAGTGTGGCAGGACACATTATCCTGCTGAAAGAGGCCACTGCCATATACTAATAATAATACAATGCACAAACACTAAAAGGCTAAAAAATAATAAAGCAATTATATAGCCAGTTCTTCTCCAAGTTGTTTTATTTATAGAAGAATAATGTGCCTGTTTTTGTGGTTCACAGCGAACACATTTATTTTCTGCATATCCAAGGCTTTTGTTCTTTCGGAGTTGATGGCCAGCAAGGACGCTGCGGTTTCGCGTATGTCCCATAATGTTCATTAGGTACATTTTCAAGTGCTTGATGCGATCAGTTGTAGAGTTCACTGAATCATGAGTGCTGATTATTTTTATTCAGCATTATGGGAAACCCAACTTGGGTTGACCTGAGATAATTTAGTGACTGTGCAAACTGTGCTTAGGTGAGCGCAAAAAAATATAAGAGCAAACCTACGTCTTCCATTAAAAATAATGCAATTTTTTTGTATTAAAATATTAAGTAATTTAAAAAAAAGATTTGCAACATGCTTCTGCCATATTTTTCATCATTACACCTCTTAATCCTCATTTTTAAATTAATTCCAATTCACCCTAAACTCTGATCTTTTATCAGGGAGTATCACTCATTCATCCATTGATGTCATTCAGTGAACGGTGATCAGCGCCTAGGTAGAGATTAACGCCTGCCCCGCTAGCGTGATTTTGGCAGATTAAGTAGAAATACGGTGTACAAAAAATAGGTAAATAGTCTATACAAGTTTTCAGTTTGTGAGTTTAGAATTTTGTATATGTGTATAGACCCAGAGATGTTGCTAGGCCTATTTAATATTAATTAGCCTCCCCAAATAAATCAATATATCGGTCAATATATTTTTTCTGTGATTTATTTTTTTCGTCAACCGTGTCATCGCATCTTAAACTCCTTACAAATTGTATAGAAATTATATAGATTTGTGTTCATTTGGTAGCTTGTTCGGTTGAGTTTGATGCTTTGAATGTAACTTGCTCATCTGAAGTGAGCTCCCTTCTGTAAATAGTAGCTTACGTCTCCCTACTATCCGCCACCCCCATTATCGGCCATTTCTAGTGGTCGAAAAATTAAATCCTTTCAAGTTCAAAATGTAAATGCACTGGAAAGCAACGGTACAGCTTGCTAATCAATATACCCTTTCTGCTAGCCCACCTCCATTTTTTGGAGGTGGGCTAGCATGTATGTATGGAGGTTAAAGCATGTATGTATGGAGGTTAAAACTTTATTTTGAGATTTTAAATATGTCATGTATGAAATTGTTTTAGACAAGTTGCAATTCTTGAAATTTGACTTGCGCGACAGACCAGACATCATGTAATATCAAAGTGATCTGTCTTTTTTTATTTACCGGAAGGCAAGAAAGCTAGCTACAACTTTCTAGTAGACACATCGAAGAGAAGTCAAAACCTCTGATGGAGAAGTCAAACCTCTGATTTCATTGTGGCTCCCCGCGAGGGAATTGGCACGACCGTCAGGGGAGGGCGTGCTAGCTTCTGACTGTGGCCAACATGCGGAGGTGGCGCCATCGGCTGGTGGTGTGGGTGTGAAGCGGGAGCATGCGCAGGATTCGCATCGCTATGGAAGTCACCTCCACGTCGGCACCTTCACGTCGCGTTACCTACTGTTGCTAACTGTCCAATCAAGGTCCCAAAGTTCACCAGTGACGCTGACTTGGAAGCTTTCCTGACACAGTTTGAGTTGCTAGCGGCTTCGGTCGGTTGGGGAGAGGGACAAAAAGTCCTGCAGCTGGCGACGTGCCTCGTCGGGGATGCTGTCTCCTGCCTGCTCATGCTCCCACCTGAGCAATGGGGTAGCTACAGAGAGCTAGTAGTGGTACTAGACCGGCGCTCCGGGAGGGACAAACACCAGGAGCTCACACTGTCAACGCTAGGCCGTAGAACACGGTTGCCGGGTGAGTCCCTGCGAGAGCTGGCTAATGATATTGAGCACTTAACTCGTTGGGGCGTATGAACACACGCCGCCAGCTATTCAGGACGACCTGGCCCGCGACCCTTCATCCTGGCACTGTCACCTCCGGAGCTTTGGGCTCAGATTCAGCTGGCCTGCCCTCGCTAGCTACAGGAAGCGCTCGACACCGCGAGGCGTCATGAAGTCATTTGGGGAGAAGCTACAGGGGGAAGGGCGGAGGTCCCGGTCCTGGTGAGAGCTGCAGAACAGCGTGGGCTGAGTGGTGACAAGCCGTCGTGGGCAACTGAAATAACTGAGTTAATTCGGGCCATCTCCCTGCCTGTTCCGCGTCAGCCCAATGCAGTTCCCCGCCATCGTCCTAACGACCGGGTTTGTTGGGGGTGTGGCCTACCTGGTCACTTGTTCCGAGACTGTCATTCTGCTGACAAACTACAGGGAAACGGGAGCGGGTTCGTACGGAAGGGGCGGTACGGACCCTAGACAGCTACTTTTAGAGGACAGCTACTGCACACTGACACAGAAGAGACTACAGCTAAAGATAAAAACATTGTGGTGGGACGCACCACGGCTGGGGACTTCTGTCATGTACCCTGTGTCGGTGGAGGGGATGTCTTGCATGGCCCTAGTGGACACCGGGTTCACCGTCACAATCGTGAGGCCAGACATCGTTCCGGAGGGGCTAGTGAGGGAACTGACAGCGGTGCAGCTGCGAACTGTCACGGGTGAGACTGCCCCCGTGTTAGGAAAGAAGATTATGTCACTGACGGTGGGGGGTAAGACAGTGCAGCATCTAGTGTGGGTGGTTAGATTGCAGGACCCCTGTATATTGGGATTGGATTTTCTCAGGGATGTCGGCTGTCATTTGGACCTGGGCACGGGCACCTTGTGCTTTGGGGGGGGTCCTGAGGTTAAAATGTCTGCACCAGGGAAGCCGTTTAGAGGGGGTGCTGCAGCTCCACGTCTCCTGTGCAGGCGAGAGGGGGGGGAAATGATTCAGCCCCCGCTCCTGTCCACCAGCTGTCTCCAGTGGCCCCCGTTTTCGTGCCAAGGGAGGCCACATTTACGCTGCCACCCACGTCACCTGACCTGGCTCCTCCCCAAGAGGTTACGGGGATGTCTGACGTCTCTTGAGCAGCAGTAGAGGAGATCTGTAGGAGGAACAGTGAGGGACCCAATGACGAGCAGCGCAAATGACTGGGACATCTCCTGACTGAGTTTAAGGACTGTTTCGCGTGGGGGAGCCTAACCCACCTGGTCCAGCATGACATTGACACGGGCGACGCCCAACCAGTGAAAATTAGACACCGACGCATCCCACTGGTGAGGCAGGAGGCTGCAGACAAGGCTGAGGAGATGGAGAGGGCTGATTTCATCAAGCCGTCTAATAGCCCGTGGTCGGCCGCTTTAGTCCTGGTTCCTAAAAAATGGGGGAAAGCTATGGTTCTGTGTTGACTATAGACGGCTGAATGCTGTTACTAAAATACTTGCTATATCTATAATATTCAATACTTTTACCCATATTGTTCATATTCCCCATCCTACTCTTTTTAAAATTGCTACTAGTTTACATCATGCAACAAAACTGTCTTTTATTTATGGATAGTGATCAAATGAAGCCATTTATTATCACATAGTTGTTTGGCTCCTTTTTAAATCATAATAACAGAAATCACCCAAATGGCCCTGATCTAAAGTTTACATACCCTTGAATGTTTGGCCGTGTTACAGACACACAAGGTGACACACACAGGTGAAAATGGCAATTAAATGTGAATTTCCTACACCTGTGGCTTTTTAAATTGCAATTAGTGTCTGTGTATAAATAGTCAATGAGTTTGTTAGCTCTCACGTGGATGTACTGAGCAGGCTAGATACTAAATCATGGTGAGCAGAAAAGAACTGTCAAAAGACCTGCGTAACAAGGCAATGGAACTTGATGGAAAGAGATGGAAAAGGATATAAAAAGATATCAAAAGCCTTGCAAATGCCAGTCAGTACTGTTCAATCACTTATTAAGAAGTGGAAAATTCAGGGATCTCTTGATACAAAGCCAAGGTCAGGTTGACCAAGAAAGATTTCTGCCAAAACTGCCAGAAGAATTGTTCGGAATACAAAGAAAAACCCACAGGTAACCTCAGGAGAAATACAGGCTGCTCTGGAAAAAGACGGTGTGGTTGTTTCAAGGAGCATAATATGACGACACTTGAACAAAAATGAGCTGCATGGTGGAGTTGCCAGAAAGAAGCCTTTACTGCGCCAATACCACAAAAAAGCCCGCTTACAATATGCCCGACAATACCTTGACACGCCTCACAGCTTCTGGCACACTGTAATTTGGAGTGACAAGACCAAAATAGAGCTTTATAGAGAGGGGTCAACAAAGCCTATAGTGAACAGAATACCATCCCCACTGTGAAGCATGTTGGTGGCTCACTGATAATTTGAGGCTGTGTGAGCTCTAAAGGCACTGGGAATCTTGTGAAAATTGATGGCAAAATGAACGCAGCATGTTATCAGAAAATACTGGCAGACAATTTGCATTTGCACCAAAGCTGCGCATGGGACGCTCTTGGACTTTCCAGCACAACAATGACCCTAAGAACAAGGCCAAGTTGACCCTCCCGTGGTTACAGCAGAAAAAGGTGAAGGTTCTGGAGTGGCCATCACAGTCTCCTGACCTTAATATAATCGAGCCACTCTGGGGAGATCTCAAATGTGCGGTTCATGCAAGATGACCAAAGACTTGACCTGGAGGCATTTTGCCAAGACGAATGGGCAGCTACCCCACCTGCAAGAATACGGGGCCTCATAGACAACTATTATAAAAGACTGCATGCTGTCATTGATGCTAAAGGGGGCAATACACAGTATTAAGAACTAAGGGTCTGCAGACTTTTGAACAGGGGTCAGTTCATTTTTTTCTTTGTTGCCATGTTTTGTTTTATCATTCTGCCATTCTGTTATGACCTACAGTTGAAAGTGAATCCCATAAGAAATAAAAGACGTGTTTTGCCTGCTCACTCATGTTTTCTTTACAAATGGTACATATATTACCAATTCTCCAAGGGTATGCAAACTTTTGAGCACACCTTGTAGATGTCATTTGCAATGTCACAAGAATGTAATTGTGCGGGATGACGCTGTGTTATTCGGTGCATTTGATTAATAAACTTTGAACTTGAATTACCAGTTATGCCTTCTAGAAGGCCTGGAAACATGTCACCAATTGAAAGCAGTTAGCTAGCATTTGCCTTGTTTGCCCACGATTTTGGAGTTGACTGGCATTCAAAGCTGCTCCAGAAGGTGTCTTCAACAATTTTGTCAGCTAATTTGTTAACATCTGCCTTTTTGAAGATGTTTTTTGATATTTCATCAAGAGGTTACATTTCAAATGATCATCTGGTAAGCATGACAATTCTTTTTTGAAGCTCGCTTGCTGTTAGCTGTCTATGAAAATAGTATGTGACAATGTGAGACCGACGGTGTTGCGTTCAAAGTTGCGTGTTAAACTTGATCATTTATGTTTGCAATGGAAAGTAATAGTTATTTGATGTGTAATTATGCACTGCTCAAAAAAAATAAGGGAACATGTAATCATCACAGTATAACACCAAGTCAATTAAACTTCAGCTATATCAATCTGTCCAGTTAGGAAGCATAAGCGATTGTGAATCAATGTCACCTGTTTTGGTGCAAATGAAAGCAACAACAGGTGCAATGGAGAGGCAAAAGCAAGACAACCCCCAAAATTGGAATGGTTTTGCACGTGGTGGCTATAGACAATTGCTATTTCCTTATCCTTCCAGACTGATTCTTCTATAGTTTTGCCTTTTGCTAGTGTCCTGAATGGGCTAAGGCGGTACCTGCAGCCCATTCAGGTTGCACAGGTAGTCCAGCTCCTCCAGGATTGCACATCCATACGTGCTGTCGCAAGGTTAGCTGTGTCTCCCAGTACAGTCTCAAGAGCATGGAGGAGATACCGGGAGACGGGCTGTTACATGAGGAGAGCTGGACAGGGTCGTAGAAAGCCATCAACCCAGCAGCGGGACCGTTATCTGCTCCTTTGTGCGAGGAGGAACAAGAGGAGCACTGCCAGAGCCCTACAAAATGACCTCCAGCGGGCTACTGATGTGCATGTTTCTGACTAAACTGTCAGAAACAGACCCCATGAGGGTGGCATGAGGGCCCGATATCCTCTAGTGGGACTTGTGCTCACAGCCCAGCACTGTGCAGCTCGATTGGCATTCACCAGAGAACGCCAGAATTGGCAGGTTCACCATTGATGCCCTGTGCTCTTCACAGATGAGAGCAGGTTCATACTGAGCACATGTGACAGACGTAAAAGGGTCTGGAGACACCGTGGTGAACGTTATGCTGCCTGCAACATCATCCAGCATGACCGGTTTGGCGATGGGTCAGTGATGGTCTGGGAAGGCACATCCTTGGAGAGTCAGACAAACCTCCACGTGCTAGCCAACAGTACCTTGACTGCTGTTAGGTACCGAGATGAAATCCTCAGACCCATCGTCAGACCTTACACTGGTTCGGTGGGCCCTGGGTTCCTCCTGGTGCAGGACAATGCCTGATCTCGTGGCCATTGTGTGTAGGCAGTTACTGGACGACGAAGGCATTAATGCCATTGACTGTCCCTCACGTTGCCCAGACGTGAATCTAATTGAGAACCTCTGGGAAGTTATGTATCAGTGCATCCAATGCCCCCAAGTAGCGCCACACACTGCTCACTGATGCCCTGATCCAGGTCTAGGAGGAGATCCCCCAGGACACCATCCGACATCTCACCAGGAGCATGCCCAGACGTTGTCCGGAGTGCATACAGGAACGTGAGGGCCATACACACTACTGAGTTCCATTGGGTTGCCATGATAAAATTCATGCAAGTTGGAACATCCTGTTGGATCAGTTTGAATCCAGCCCTCAATCGGTTTGTGACTTTGGCTTCCATTGACCATTGTTACATCGTTTTCTTCTCAACGAAATGCACAATTTACAGGAAAGATTTTGATCTTTATTTCCTTCATCGAAACTGATGTGTGATTTATGTGTTCCTTTTTTTATATTGCAGTGTATTTTATATTGTCATGATTGGGGCTTACTGGTTTATTACATCCAATTAATAGATTGTATTGCTTTTTTTTGCTGTTTATTAATCCTTTTTTGTATCACACCAGTAGATCTGTTTTATTAAGTGTGCCTAGACTACATGGAGTGTATGGTCACTCTCGTTTTGGGGCTCTAGGTGTCAGATCATTTGTGTCTATGTTGTGGTTATGTTAGAGCAGTTGTACAGTACCTTGGACATTGCGCCTTGTGGGTGTTATTGTCACATTCTGAGCAGTTAAGATACTGCTGTCATGCTGCCCAAAGCGCAGGCCAGTCAAGGCTATGTGAACACGGTCTGTACTCCCACTCATCACTCACTTGGCACTGCTCTGGGCATGCAACGTTCATTTCCCCGCTCCACTAAAAATCTTAGTAGTCTGAGAAAAAGCACTCAACATTTCAACAGCAAGTCGTAGGCTCTATGCGGGTGATTAGGCAAACTGTTTAAATGCTCTGCACTCTAACTAAAGTATGCACACTCCACTTCAGCTCCCACAGCGCTTGTACTCTTGTTCAGGACTGTTTGATTAATTTAGGTTGAATGTCATCAAAAAGCATTGATTCTCTTCGAACTAGATTAAATGCCAACGCATAAAGCAAATGAGTGATGCTGTTTTTTTTGATTATTTGGTTCGATACAATGTTTTAGAGTATATTTTCTCCCACAGGACGCCAGTATACATGGTTTGGTACTGCACACACCTAATATTCACACATAATATTCCTTAAAAAAATTCTACCATACAGAAAATAGCTGACATTAAATAACTTGGTCTGTGAAACATAAGATCACTAACATATTACAAATGGAATCAGTTTCATGAGAACAGTACATTGTATCTGTCATTTTGGCAAACAAATATAATTTATTCCAAGCAATTAATAAAGTTACAATACCCAACATATTTACATACCAGCAATATTCAACATCCTCACAAATAGTATCCAGATCTACTAATTCTACCTTAAGTGTCTAAAACACACTATAGCATTGATGTGCTGTAGGAGTACTCGTTAACATGACTTCTAACTCGTTTAATGACACAATAAGTCTGGAGGTCACTTAAATGAAATCAAATTCCAAAATAGCACAACACAAGTGCTGGGATTTCTCTACAAACGACAAGATACTCAAATAACTGTTTATGTTATGGTTATCCTTATCCTAACAGCAGACATATCTATATGGAATCCCATGAATGACAAATGTCACTAATAAGTTATTTGATGAGTAAATTATTTAAAAGGATCGTGAAATATAAAAAGGTGTTCAATAATTTCCTTTGCCTACTATAAGCCAACAAAATAAATTAAAAAATATTTTATTTTACTCTTCCATTTATCATTTACTCTCGCTTTATATTTTTCAACACCTCACTTCTACTATTATCTCAGGCCTAGAACATATGAATAATTTATTTATTTCCTTTTTTCCTCATGACATTTTCCTCATGCAAGATATCCCATTTTCCTTGTGTCCTATTATAATTAGAAGGGTGTATCTAAAACCATGCAGGGGATAGATTGGTTGTATCTAATGGAATATGAATAGTCAAATGAAAAACATAAGCGCAATGCACAGGGATTAACCAATTAATTCAGTTGGCGCAGAAGTCTGTACAGAACAACATGCGCTCAATCTCTTGAGTTTAAAGCGTTTTACATTATACAGTGCGTGAAGTGTTTACATGACTTTTTAGAAGTTTTAGTGACAACCGGGGGGATCTCAGCTATGTAGTGTTTGTGGTGGTAATTTTGTACACATATGCAATTTATTAAAAACTACCAATAAACAGCATATTTAATATAATTACCAGATACTATAACAGACTGTGTTATAATTTCTCAAATGTTTGAGCAGAGTTGAGTAGCCTGTCTGCTAATAATAGCTAGCAAGCTAGCCGGACCTTGACAAGTTGTTACACATTGGTATTACTAATAAGGAGTCACCACCAGCATCTCTTCACTACAGCTCTTTGCACTTCTCTTACAAAAAAGATTTTGAAACCGCATTGAAAGATCTCCAACATGATATGGGTCAGGACAATGGAATAGCTATTAACTTTAAGTCTTTGACTTGCTCACAGTATGTGAGTTCCGACGTTCCAGTCTTACTCCAGGTTAATAGGATTTTGCTCCAATCATGGAAATCTGGGATGCTAACTGTAAAATGTATGCCTACCACTATTCATTGGGATAACAGAAAAAACAGACCCTTCTTCAATCAGCTATTTTTTTTAATAAAACATTTTTTCAAGACATGACAATTGATGAGGGCAAGTTGAGAAAGAGACAGTTTTTTTCAGAAGATCAGAATACAGACCAGGAAATTAGACTGGGGCCACTTGAGACTGTTGGAGGGCACCATCTGTGTCCTTGTTGTTTGCAGTGAGGCCATGTCCTCTAGGACAAAAAACTATGATTTTAGAACTCAAAAGTATCTGGCACACACACCTGGCACTGTGGGATTCCCTGATGATGCCCTGATGGCTTGAAACAGACTGTCACAAATGATAGGCCCCAGGCCCCTGTTCGGTCCATACCCCATCAAGTAGCTCTTTTCTTTTCAGCTTCAGACCAATCAATAATTGTCACTTGCTTTTAATATAGTATGATTTATCAATACAAACATTCATATGTCTTGAGTGCAACACCTAAATAAATCTTAATAACTGGGAGCGCTTGCAATTATCCACATGTGACAGATTATTGTTAGAAATACATGCTCGACGGATAAATAAGGCCCCTGCAACCACTGACTTGTAAAATAAACAGAGAGTTACTGCCCAAAAGGAGACAAATTACAATAACTGTAATCAGTCAAAGTATTTTGTTTATCAAATGTACCGAATAACATAGCGTCATTCTGAACAATGCAATTCTTGTGACATGGCAGACAACATCTACGCAGTAAGCATTAAGAAATATATAAAGCAAAAATATACATAAAAATGTAAACTAGCAGCAATTCCAGAGAGTGTAGAATGGGGTATATGGAATTCATGGATAGAAATATTAAATATTATAAATGTAAATATAAGTGTAATATGCCTATGAATGGTACATTTACATTTGCAAATATACATTGAATGTACATAGAAAGTCTTTAGAGCATTTGAAATGTTCATGTGATCAATATGATCATAGATCAGTGTTGCTGGTTGAGTAGCCTTATGGCCTGAGGAAAAAAATGTTTGTGAGTCTGGAAGTGCATGCCCTGATGCTCCGGTAGTGTCTACGAGACGGCAGCAGTGTGAACAGACCATAGCCTGGGTGGCTGTAGTCTTTGATGATGTTCCGTGCCTTCCTAAAGCATCGTGTATGGTAGAGGCCTTGCACAGAGGGGAGATGATGCGTTTCGCAGACCTCACCACCCTCTGGAGGGCCTTGCGATCAGCAGCGGAGCAGCTGCCTTACGAGGGAGTAATGCAGCCTGAGAGGATGCTCTCAATGGTGTGCCTGTAAAAGTTGGTGAGAGTGTTTGCAGACATGCCAAACTTCTTGAGTCTCCTCAGGAAATATAATCACTTTTGGGCAGTTTTTACTGCTGAGTCTGCTTGCCTGGACTCATCATTGCTCATCATTGCTGGAGATGAGACCCAGGATGGTTGTGTCATCTGTAAACTTAAGGATGACGTTGGAGCTGTGTGTGGCCACACAGTCATGCATGAACAGGGAGTACAGGAGGGGACTGAGTACGCAGCCTTGGTGGGCTCCAATGCTCAGGGTCAGTGAAGAGGAGGCAAGGTTGCCCATTCTCACCACCTGGGGTTTACTCATCAGGAAGACCAGGATCCAATTGCAAAGGGAGGTGTTAAGTTCCAGGGTCCTGAGCTTAGGAACAAGCTTAACAGTGTTGAATGCTGAGCTGTTGTCCACGAACAGCATCCACATGTATGTGTTATATTTTTCCATCCAGGTAGGAGAGGGCAGTGTGTGCCATCAGGGCGATGGCACTGTCCGTCGACTTATAGAGCTGTGGTAGTTCAACTCCAACTCCAACTTATTCCCGTAGTCTCTTTTTGCATGTCTGATGGCCTTTGGTAGGTCATATACAATTTCAGATTTTTGTTATAAAATCGAACCACTGCCTCTGAATTTGAAACCAGACTTAAACAAAAATAACATTCAGATAAGCCTTTACAGTTACATGATACATAAATCAATCCCAATGTTTATATTTTTATAATTAATAATCAAAAGAGTTGGATACTATTATAATTTGAGACGGTTACTCTATGGAAAGTGGTTTGGGTCTCTGCATGTAAAAGAATATACAGTTCAAATAACTTTGATCAGTTTTTCTCCCCAATTTTGGGATAGTGCAAAACCCTTAGTGATCTACACCTGGTCGTAGGTTCTCTGCCTAGTAGCTAGCAGGCACTGCCAGGGCACAGCACACCTTAGGGCAGTGTTTCCCAATCCTGGGGACCCCAAGTGGTGCCTGTGTTTGTTTTTGCCCTAGCACTCACACACCTGATTCAAATTAAAGACTTGATGATAGGTTGATTACGTCAATCAAGTGTGTAAGTGGTAGGGCAACATATGAATTAAGTGTGTGAGTGTTAGGGCAAAAATAAAAATGTGCTCTCCTTGGGGTCCCCAGGACTAGGATTGGGAAACACTGCCTAAGGGAAGCAACTCTGTGGTAACACTATTCTTGATATATCAAAAAAAAGTGGTAAAAGGTAAAACTGATAAGTTACTGTATAAAGTCATGACATAAATTAAATATAATGTGTGTAAAGAAATAAAAAAACTAAATAATAAAAACAATAATTGAGAGACCAGTGCATATAAATTATACAGAAATCAAATAAAATTTTAATATCAAATTGATAAGCCAAATACTTTATTTTAAAATAAACGCTAAAAAGGTGTGTTATTGATTTAAAAAAAATATCCATAGTTTCTCAATCTCTCCGAATTTCGGGCTGGCTGTTCATGAGGACAGGACAGACTATAGTGGCTGAATGAGGCCTTCCAAAACGTTTTGGTTCTGATCTCAGGGATATCTAGAAGTTAGATGTCAGCAAGAAGTAACCATGCACATCTGATGATTTAGGTCACCAATCTGATGGTATTATGGCAGTGCCCTATCGGCCAGTAAGACAATGTACAACATTTTTATTTACAAATGCAAGTTTTAAAAAAAATAAAACATGCTTGGTTCTATCAGGTTATTAAAAGGATGTGTACTTCATAAATCACTGGTGTTCCACATTAAGGTTAATTTGCAAGGCATTCTATGAGTATTCATAATAACCAAAAGCAGTTCTCAAGTATCACAAGTACTAGCCAGTCTTCAGAGATTTGATAATTACAGGCTTTTCAGGTTAAAATATCTGTAGGTAGGGGCACGTTCAAGAATAGTACTGCCAAGTGTAGTTATTATTTTGAGCCAATCTTATTGTAGATTGAGACCTTGAGAATAGCACATAATATTTCATTTTACATGCATTTTATAATTAGCCTAAGGTCTATAAGTGAAATTTGTAGTAATTAAAAATTGAACTTTTTGTTAATTTCTATGCAGTCTGGGCCTTTGATCCACTGCTTGGCTGGAGGTTTGTTCAGTAGTACTGTCATCCCTAGGAAAAAGCAATCAGAATGTGACACCTTCCTTGGAGCAGTGAGCCTTCAGTGAACGTTTTTCTGCAAACCTTTCTGTTGTTTGCTCTTTTCTGTTTATGTTTCTCATCTCAGTTACAAAATGGCCATTCACACACATTTATACAGGAGGCTTGACTACCCAGAATTCCACAACAGAGTACTGTAAGTCCATTGGCTAATTACAGTCATGCGCTTTGACAGAATGTGACTTCCTAAAAGCGAATACAAAACAGTGTTCTGTTGTTCTTCAATGTCTAAACACATTTAACTTGCAACAAAGCATACATTTATAATAATCTCACAGGAAGGACAGAATCATAGGAGATAGGAACAACTCTAAACACTTTTTAGCGGGCTTGATCTGTTCAATATAATGCCTCAGCTGGCTCATGTGTTTGAGAGAAACCATTCACAGCAGTACAAACTACTGTATGCGCAAAGATTTTATGCAAACTTTGCACTTCAGAACACGATAGGGGATATGATCAATATTATATCCACAGAGCATGCAGGGAAATCAGACAGGACTCACTAGCCCTACATAATTGACATAATTTTGGTGTACAGCTGTATGTGCTTTTGAAGAGCCTGAAATGTTAATTTTATTTTTATTCTGGTTTCCTTGCGCCAAATATGGTAGCTGCTAGTTATCCCGTAACCCATTACTCATAAATTGATTGTAACTAAGCAAAATGTGCTGCATAGCAACCATAACCAGTAATCTTCTAATCTCATGAACACACATTGCTTATGCCAGACTGAACTACTACTAATCTTATTTTCCAGTGGTGCAATGGCTTAAATATTAATCACAACATCGGATGTAGCTACGCTCAACTAAGCATTTCAAACTTTTTTACCACCAGCTGGCACAACCGGCCCCAGGTTTCTCTGATGGATGTTGGAACAGCAACAACAGACAACACTGTAAGAATTTTGAAAGCTGCCATTACAATATTCTGTGAAAGAATCTGAATCTTTTTAGGCAGAACGGTCCGTCCAGCTGCGAGAGTGGTATTTAACTTCGTGCTATTTTTCTATCTGATGAAGGACTTTACTTTTTTGGACTGTACTTGAGGATGTCATGCTTGGAGGAAACTGAAATGTTCGCAGCAGTTGAGGTTAGTTTCACCAGTGGCTACCTCCCTTAGCCCTGGGAAATAAGCTCTGACTACTGAAGCTTCCTGGTCATGAAATGCACTAACACACTATGTGAAAATTATTCAGATATCAAATTACTGACATATCAGATATAACTTTGTGTCACTTAATCAACAGCTTTTTTCTACTCATGTTTGATGTGAAAGTCTTATTTGTGTTTGCTGTGCTGTGATCATTCCTGTTCACTGTGTTGTGGTTTGTGGTGCTTTTGCTGTGCCAACCAATCACAGCAGCTGTTTCCCAATCAAGTGTTAAACTTGCTAATTTAGCATGCCCCTCAATTGTGTGGTTTCTATTCTAATTGAGAAGCGATATTTCACGTCTTTTTTCTCTTAAATCTCTACGTAAACTTTAATGAACAAAGGCTTAGAATAGACAAACAATAGACACCAGGGAACAAGAGAAACCTATACTGGGAGACAACGAGGGGCAAACGAGACACAGGTGTACACAAACACGGGAGTCACACAGAATCAGAACAACTAGAACCACCATAAACTGCTCAAAAAAGTTAAGGGAACACATAATCATCAGAGTATAACACCAAGTCAGTTAAACTTCAGGGATATCAATCTGTCAGTTTAGGAAGCATAAGCGATTGTGAATCAATGTCACCTGTTTTGGTGCAAATGGAAGTGACAACAGGTGCACTGCAGAGGCAACAGCAAGACAAGCCCGAAAAAAGGAATGGTTTTGCAGGTGGTGACCACAGACAATGGCTTTTTCCTTATGCTTACTGACAGATTCTTCTCTAGTTTTGCATTGTGCTACTGTCCTTGTCACTACTGGTAGCATGAGGCAGTACCTGCAGCCCATTCAGGTTGCACAGGTAGTCCAGCTCCTTCAGGATGGCACATCCATATGTGCCGTCGCAAGAAGGTTTGCTGTGTCTCCCAGGACAGTCTCAAGAGCATGGAGGAGATAACAGGAGATGGGCCATTACACAAGGAGAGCTGGACAGGGCCGTAGGAGGGCATCAACCCATCAGCAGGACCGATATCTGCCCCTTTGTGCGAGGAGGAACGGGAGGAGCACTGCCAGAGCCCTACAAAATGACCTCCTGCAGGCTACTGGTGTGCATGTTTCCGGCCAAACTGTCAGAAACACTTCGGAAGGAAATTGGTACTTTTTTCATCAAAGTAGCATTCATCTGATCACAAAGTATAGTCAGGACATTTCTGATGTAAAAAACAGCATCGTCACTTTTTGAAAAATACATTTTTGATAAAATCTAGAGAGGCCCCATTTCCAGCAACCATCACTCCAACACCTTATCTTTAAGTAATCATGCTAAATTGCTAATTTGGTCAAAAGGGTCTGGCTGCACGGGGCACTGTCAGCTGGGGCACTGTGGGCTGGTACTTTAAGCTGGTGGGCGGGGCTTGGGCACTGTGGACTTACCGTGTTACAGATGCATTACAGTATTAGCTAGCTTCGCTTTACAGTATTAGCTTTGGGAACCGGTAATAACGTAAAATAAAACATACGAAAGAATAAACTACGTAAAAATATGAAGATACTTGAATTTAAAATTCAAAAGGCGAAAGTTTCGGTTGACGAGAAGATAACCTAACTAATAGAAAACAGAAAAAGTTTTGCCTATAGTTGCATGGTCACTGTTTGCTTTGTTCGGCAAACGCCGGGTTCAACAGAAAATATCTGGTGACAGTTCCCATTCGTTGTGCAGGTGAAGTATTCATATTACTACAATGTTTTCCACTAGCGACACAGTAGCTATGCAACTATAGGCGGAAGCAATGGTGTAGCGGTGCCTGGAAAAGTGGGTACACAGTGTGTACCAGCGTATACACTGCACTACACCACAGACACCTTGCAATGAAATCTTCAGTTTGTGGGCAATTTCAAGCATTGTATAGTCTTCATTCTTCAAAACATTGGTTGACTGACAAGTGTCTAGAGAAAGCTGTTTCTTTTTTTGCCATTTTTGACCTAATTTCAACCTTAAAACATGCCAGTCTATTGTATGCGGTGGCAACTCAAAAACAAACACAAAGACAATGTTAAGTTTCATTTAACAAACGAAATAGCTTTCAGCTGTGTTTGATATAATGGGAACTGATTTTCTAGTACCAAATTAAAAATAAAGCATGATTACTTAAGGATAAGGTGTTGGAGTGATGGCTGGAAATGGAGCCTGTCTAGATTTGATAAAAAATTTATTTTCCAAATAGTCATGGTGCTGCTTTTTACATCAGTAATGTCCTGCCTATCCTTTGTGATCAGTTGAATGTCACTTTGGTGAATAAAAGTACCAATTTCCTTTCAAAACAGCAAAATCTGTACACCTGTACTTTATTCCAAACTTTTGGCCGCCAATGTATTTAAAACTATTTAACAGGGTAGCAAGAAAATATGTTACCTATATTAACACAAATCAAATAAATGTTAGGACAATTACTAAAAAGAGTATTGTGACTAAACAGTCAAGTTCTAAGTGAAAATTCTTACTTGCAGTTTCCCGCACAGCAAAGTAACAATAGAAAATAAATAGTCAAAGTGAATAAAACCTCTACACAATACTAACCTCACAGCAATGCACAAATAGAAAGGCTAAGAACAAATTACAAAACATTTTAAGTAATGGACTACAAAATAACTACACCCTAATAAAGATTTTAAAAATTAAAAACTATATAAAGTGGAGAATCTGGTAGCAGCAATTGAGACTTGAGTTTGTGTGTGTGTGTGTGTGTGTGTGTGTGTGTGTGTGTGTGTGTGTGTGTGTGTGTGTGCACAAAATCAGTCCATTTCAAGTGTCCTTCGCTGGTCAGCTAAATTGATCAGGAAACCAAAAATCCAGTCTCCACAGACATCATGTCCTCAGTTGCCCTGGTAAACCACAGCTTCTCTTCTCTTTAAATGTTCTGAGCAATCTGGTGTCCAGGGTAGGGTTGAGGTGGTTGTGGACGAGTGGAACGGTTTTCATTTTGGCGACGCCTCTTCTCTCCATAAGAGTGGTTGGCTTTCCTTCGTTCGTCAGCTGATTTGATCAGGTACTGAAACTCAGCAGAGTGCCAGCTAGGAGAGGAAACCAAAAATCCACCGGGGTCTGTCTCCATATCAGACATCATGTCCTCAGTTGCCCCAGCAAACTGCAACTTCTCTTCAGCCAACTTGCCAAAGCCTGTTAAAGTACAGCAGACAATAAATTTACATTGTCAAAGCAGTACAATGTGAAACGGTAAAAATTTAGAGCTGCTCAAACATTACAGCAAGTCATACTCTTCACATATAAGGAAGCTAAAGTTGTTAGGATAAATTCAAATACATATTAAAAGAGATATACACCCATTTTTACATTTGGCCTTATTTATTTTGTAAGAAAAATAAGTCATCACTTTACATCAAATATAAAAGAAAGGTTCTCAAAACGTGTTTTTTTTCTTTCTACACATTTATAAACAAACCTGTCTCTGGTGGCGTCATCTCCGCTGTTTGATGTCCCTTTTTGCTGCTCTGTCCAGGTTGTCCAATGAATGATGTTTCTCCCTTTGTGTCCAGTATCAGCTTGCAGCTGCATCTGAGAAGTCAAGTGTGGTGTTTCAGCAATTGTAATATGCTTTATAATCCTTAATTCAATGTTAGAGTTTGCAGTAAGGCTATTTCTTGTCTTCAAAGTCAGTCCTGCTCCATTCTTCATCAATACATTTTAGACTAATCTGCTTTACCACTAATCCAAACACACCAGTGCTGTGTGGACTGTTCTACCTGAGATATGAAAGACAAAACATTCCTTTTTCAGTACAGTATTGGAGCCATCTATTGCAGATGATGTACATATTCAACCAATGCAGTAAAGCAATAAATGTGAAAATCTTTTTGTCATGCCCCTTCTACGCTTAAAAAATAAATATGTCTATAGATAAATGGTAATCAACAAGTTATTAATCAAGTTAAACTCTGTAACAAGGGGTTAACCAATTTATATAACTAGGTACAGTGGTTATTGTATAGTGTTATTCCTGCCCAATTATTCCTCCCCTACTGCTCACAATCCAGACAACCCTAACCTAATCTTGTTTAATACATTTGCATGATAAACGTTCTATTTCATGCAGCCACCAGACACTCATTGATTTGTTTTTACTATTTTAACAAGTATTTTTTAAAAAGGAATATAAATTCACATTCACCTTTCATGCGCCCTATATACTTTTCATCCTCACCACGAGTATTGTATAGGTCCCTGACCGCACGTTATGAAAACGGGGTAAATCATGGCAATTAGTAAATGATAAAAATTCGAATAAAATTACAAACCGCACAAATCTAACATAGGTACTGTAGTTAAACGTTCAACTTACAAATAATATATTTTGTCTTGCTCGACGAAAACCAGGTCCCAGGTCTTCCGTCAAGCTGGAATAAATACAGTCAATAGTCTGGTTAATTTGCTATATATGTATGTATGTGTATAAATATATCTATATGTTTTACTAGGGTTAGTTATCTAGCTACAATGCCCATAATATTGCGTACTGTATTTAACTGTTGCTCGCTAGTTAAATGTAACACAAAACAACTGAGAAGGGTCTGTCTGCGGCCTGCAGCATGGAAGGTCCGCCCAGGGAAGCTCCGCCAATATAGAACACCCCCCACCTCTTCCAATTGGTTCCTCAAAGCTTGCTTTCCATATGTACATAATTTCTTTCTCGTTATGCTCTGACTTGTTTATTTCCTTGAAGACAATGAAAAATGATGTATGTATCTAGCCGTTTAATCACGTCTGAAATAGTGAAAATACCATCAATTCTTGTAGCTTAATGCTTTTTTTAAACAGTGAAAAAAACAATAGATAACCATTGTTTTATAGACCTTCCTAACCATGCCAAGGAGGAAGCGAATAGTTCAGTAGTATACTCTAGTACTTTATAAGGAAAGGTCACTGATACAGGCCAATGTAGCCCATAGGATATGCAATCTGTGATGTCGACAGACAATCTAAGCTGGCAATATTAATTGGACATCTAAAGAAACACGATTTGTTATGACTGGTTCGTTTTCGCGGCTACTGCGACGAGTTGAACAAGGAAGTAGTCCATAGGCAATAGAAAGATAAGCGCTGAGGAACAACTCTGATGCACCAATTGGAAGAGGGGGAGGGTGTTCTATATGGGAGGAGCTTCCCTGGGTGGAGCTTCCCAGGTGGAGCTGGGTGGAGCTTCCCAGCCCTGGTCGGCAGACAGACCTTATTGAAACAACTCGCTACCAAATGTGCTGTTAGCTGTAATGTAATCTCTCAGTGGACTCTTACCTTTATTTGGAGGAACAAAATTACTTGGACTGCCTTGAACTGTTGTCACGTTTTCAGTAACCATTTCCATGGCTTGGCGAGTTGAAAAGTTCATATTCAGTCTCGCTAGCAACTGGCCAGTGGCAAAAGCCATACATGTCATAGATGCTGTTTGTGGTGGAGGTAAACTTAATAAGAAACGTTAGTCAGTTTAATAGAATGCTTAATGGTGTCTAGCAAAATATTCAAACTTGACGTGATGTTAATGCGTGACAAAATGATCTAATGTCGAGATGCTATTCTGACACTAGGCAAATGTATAGCATTGTGGTGTAGTGGTTAACACTGATGTGGGAGCCCCGGGTTTGAGGGCATTGAGGGCAACAACATTGATTTATTTTACTTTTATTTGCGGGCCGGCTGAATTAGTCTTGCCTGGTTCCTTTTCTGGTTTTAATGAGTGGATATATATGACAGTCACTAAGAAGTCATTTATAGTCAGTCATATATGCATATTACTCACCCAAAGTTCCTCACTCAAAACTTTCCTTTTCGACTTTTTTGGAAAGGACAGAAAAAGGTGCAGTGGTCTCTTAATTTTTGCCGGACTGCGTAAATGGAGCCGGCCAAGAAGAGCGAATGTCTCTTACTGAGTGAGTGAGTGAGTGCGTGACTGACTGGCTGACCCTTGTTAAATAGCGTAGTGGTTAGAGAAGGGGACTTGTGAACTATAGGTCCCGAGTTCGTATCTCCTCGCAGGTGAAGCGAAGTACGCATTATGAATTGTTCTGTATTGAAGAAAACTTTGCTGGCTAAAACTGTTAGTATCTACATTATAGTAAGCCTGAAATAAAATAAGTTACGGTTATATTGCGACTGTTTCTGCTGGATTTTCGAAGTACGCATCCGTGCATGCGTTTGGGGCAGGATAGACAAACACATTTGCTGGCTTAACATACAGTAGTTACGTTATAGTAAGCCTTAACTGAAGCTGTATACGGTTATATTGCGACTGTTTCTGGCATGGAAAAGTTCATCTTCAGTCTCGCTAGCAATTGCTCAATTCTTATGATTATTCCTAGGAAGTTAGTAGATACTAGTAAACCTATTACTGGCTAATAAGCTGTTAAAACAGCCAGTGGCAAAAGCAATACAGTTCATAGACGCTATGGTGGAGGTAAACTTAATAAGAAACGTTAGTCAGTTTAACACAATCCTCAGTGGAGTCTAGCGACTGCTGAAACGTGTAATGCCATGGCGTAGTGGTTAAAGACGTGCCTCTCATGTGGAAGACCTAAGTTTGAATCTATTGAGAACAACGACATTTATTAATTATTTCTGGTAGATTCCACGATTCTCTCTTCTTTTCACTTGATGAAAAAGTTAGTTATCGTCACCTTTATTAATAGTTATTGTATAATGTCTTTCACGAATGAAAGAAAAAAGTATGTTGTTTTGCCATGAAAGAAAAAAATACGTTCTTATGCCATAAAATGAAATAGCTTTGGCAGACTCGCTAGCAATTGCTCAATTCTTATGACTATTCCAGTAAGTTAGTAGATACCGGTAAAGCTTATTACTGGCTAATACACTGTTAAAACGGCCAGTGGCAAACGCCATACATAGACGCTATTTGTGATGGAGGTAAACTTAGTAAGAAACGTTAGTCAGTTTAACTGTATTAATGTCGTTCACGAATGGCCAATTAACTATTACAACGGCCAATGGCAAAAGAGGATTTGTTCAGGATAGAGACAAGAGGCTATATTGACACCCAGCAAATGTACAGTTCTGTGGTGTAGTGGATAACGACACAACCTTTCATGTGGGCCACCCGGGTTCGAATCTTGAGATGGCAACACATTCTATTGCGGGCCGGTTGAACTAGGCTTGCCTGGTTTTTTGTTTCCAGAGCTGTATAGTCAGTCATATACTTAAACTTGTACATTTCTGCCCACTACTATTTAGTATTGCCATTTGTAATGCATTTGCCCTCATTGCACATCTACACATTCCACTTGTAATATACATACTTAATACATGTACTGTATTTTCTGCCCTCTTCTATTTGCAATTCTGGTTAGATGCTAACTGCATTTCATTGTACTGTACTTGTTCAATGAAAATAAAGTTGAATCTAATCTAAAAATAGGCTGCATAACTCTTCCCACTGGGGGCTTTGACCCAAAAAGGCATATATTTAGTTAAAGATGTAATGAATACACAGGCGGGAAGGTAAGGATCCAAGTGCAGAGCACAGCAGCTTTATTAGTTGACTTCCCAGGAGAAGGCTGAAATCATGGTCCAAAGGCAGGCAATAGGTCATACACAGTAAACACAGGATAGAGAGGCGACAGCACCGGTAAGGGCAAGGCAATAACAGAGTCGAAGCTAAATGGGCAGAAACTGGTTAGTACACATCGATAACAACAAACTGTAGGCGGAAATAAACTGACTCAGTAGAGTTGGTGAAAACAAACAATACCTCACGAAGGCTAGGGAGAACTGAACAGAACTAAATAGGGAAACAAACCAGACACAGGTGGGGAAGCAGGTGATTAGTATGAGGGTGATTGGGATCTGATGACTGGGGTGCATTCAGGTGCATTGGAGCTTGAGGTGCGTTCATGGGCGCGGGAGCTAGGTTGCGGACCCAAGCCGGAGAAGGACGTCACAAAAGGTGCTTATTACAATTTTATTTCATGTCCTAATCAATCAACTTATTTTTAAATGGGAACAACAGTCAAATAATCACCTCGCCGGTGTACTAACCAGCGGCAGGAGAGTGATGGCAGCAGCGCATCCCAAGGACGCACCTGTTTCCACTCACTGTTTAGTGGTGTTTATATTCTGTTGTTCACCCACCGCACCTCACAGATTATTATTTGTCTGTCGATTGTCTGTGTTGTTGTGCCTTTTTTTCACTTCTTTTTTCCTCCTCACCGCATGTCCTGGGATGAGCCAGGTCGGCATGATGGAGTGTCCGGTCCCCCTGGACGGGTGCCGGAGCTAGAGGATAGACTCTGTGCAATGGAGGGATAGATCGCCGGGTTAGTAACAGCTTTCGGCGAGATGATGTCTCACCTGGCAGCACGGTTGGGTGGGGAGAGCCCTGCCAGAGCGGCGGCACCTCCCACTGTTGAGCGTGTGGAATCTAGTCATGCCCAGGAGAGGGAACTCCGGAGAGGCTTGCCAGAGAAGTATGACGGCAATCTGGAGGGATGTCGTGGTTTCGTTCTCCAATGTGAGTTTTGATCGGAGATCAGTCGGTCTCTGACTACGAGAAGGTAACCACGATAGTCTCCCTTCTCACAGGGCGCGCCCTCGAGTGGGCAACGGCGCTTTGGGACAGCGGGTCTGGGGAAATGAGGGTGTTTCCCCAGATTCATGGCGCAAGTCCGAGCCGTTTTTGACCATCCTGCAAAGGGTCGGGATGGGGGCAAGCGACTCTTGCGCCTGAGGCAGGGGAGCAGCACGGCCTCGGATAATGCCTTGTTGTTCCGGACAGTGGCGGCGTCCAGCGGGTGGAACGAGGTGGCTCTGAGGACCGCCTTCTGTAAGGGATTGTGGATGGTGGTCCAAATGGAGCTGGCGTGTGTTCACAGTTCCATGTTGCTGGACACCGTCGCCCGGGCGATTGCCATCGATGGGCAGCTCCGGGACTGTGACCGCCTGGTGTGCCTTTCCCATCTCCCACCCTCTCTGATGGAGCCCGAGCCCAGAATGCTCACTTGCTGCCTAATATATCCCACCCACTGACAGGTGCCATGATAACGAGATTATCAGTGTTATTTACTTCAGCTGTCAATGATCATAATGTTATGGCTGATCAGTGTATACAACACACAGTGACTCACCACTTTAAGAAAAGGCTGTCACCCAACTCATGTACTGGCTGCGCTTTCACCAACCGTAGTCGAACACTAAGGCTGGATATTTTGTGTTACTGAACACACGCGGTTTCAAGACACATATGATCAGAAATATATATATACACCACGTATACAAAGCCCATACCTGCACAACACTGGGGCTGCACATTCCCTGTCTATACTCAAATGCTAGCTCACCCTACCAGCAAAAGTCAGCATCCTCATGGCAAGAGACAAAGAGTTTGCCCACTTATTAGGGGGCGCAGTTATTCACTATGTAGTGTATCATCCTTTCCAGTCCCAGCTGGACACACCAGCACAAAAATAATGTTCTACTATCCCACATCACCATTGCCATGATGGGGTGTACTTGGTCTGCAACAATGTTTAGGTTGGTGGCGTCCACATGAATGCCCAGACCCAGGGTTTCCCAGCAGAACATTGCCCAGAGCATCACAAATCACACATAAAAAAAAAAGCATAAAAAAGACAAAGAAACAATATTATGGAAAATTAAGATAGCTGATTTAGCATATTTGCACTGTAGAAAATGTTGAAACCTCAGAAAGCTGTAAACTAATGTATATCGCAAGAATGGGGGGTGCTCTACTCTGCATATGTATTTTTAAAGTTTATTAGTGTTGATTCAGTAAAGTCTCATTTGCATATATCCTAGCATGTCTTTTTAAATATGGTTGAGTGATACCCACTAGTGACAGAGACATGGTTGTTGCACTCAACAATTCACTAACCTGAAGCTTCCACCAAGCGTGTACTAAATTAATTCATACTGTACACATAATTTAAATGCATGGAACTCACAGCAAGCATGCTTGTTGGGTTCTAAATATTACCAGTAGGGTTCAAGCTGAGAGAGTAGCCAACTAAGGTAACGTTATCACCCACAATACACATTCCAAACAACTCAGCAGTGAATTGCTTACTGAACAAGCCTTGGTAAACTACATCAACTAAAACAAGCATCTCCATAATAGGTGCAATAAATCCATCCGCTTATTGATTAGGTTAAAAGAATAAATACTATTAAATACTTTTTATAATAAAACAATGTAATCAATGTGGGCACGGAGAACAGCAGATATCAAAACAAACTTCTTACAACAAAGCATTCTGGGAGTTGACAAAGCTGTTTTGGGTCAACCTGAAAAACATACAGTACTGTTCAGAAGTTTGGTGTCACTTGAAAATGTCCTTGTTTTACATGAAAGCATACATGAAATGAGTTTAAATAGGAAATATAGCAAACTGAATAGGAAATATAGACATTGACAAGGTTAGGAATAATGACTTGTGACTGAAATAATAATTGTAAACTTTGCTTTCATCAAAGAATACTCCTTTTGCAGCAATTACAGCCTTGCAGACCTTTGGCAGTTTGTTGAAGTAATCTGAAGAGATTTCACCCCATGTTTCGTGAAGCACCTCCCACAAGTTAGATTGGCTTGATGGGTACATCTTAAGTAATACGGTCAAGCTGCTCCCACAACAGCTCAATGGGGTTGAGATCCGATGACTGTGCTGGGCACTCCGATATAGACAGAATACCAGCTGACTGCTTCTTCTCTAAAGTTCTTGCATAG
Source organism: Esox masquinongy (assembly GCA_016801175.1). Lineage (NCBI taxonomy): Eukaryota > Metazoa > Chordata > Actinopteri > Esociformes > Esocidae > Esox > Esox masquinongy. Next base: position 33,473 of record JACXGI010007647.1, read on the forward strand.
TTTGGAGCTTTGTACTGGGTCATTATCCTGTTGGCGGAGGAAATTGGAGTGATAGCCTTCCTTCATCAAGATCCCTTTTACCCTGCACAAATCTCCCACTCTACCACAACCAAAGCAACCCAGACCATCACATTGCCAGCTGCATACGCCATTTACAGAATTAACAATGTCTACACCATATTTCTGGTCAATTTAATGTTATTGGAGAAAAATTTGCTTGTCTTTCAAAAACAAGTACATTTCTAAGTGACCCAAAATTTTGAAGAGTTATGTACATGAAATGAAACTGAAATATTTAGGCCTACACTCTGCGGGCAACTTAACTTGATCCAAATAAAAAATATCTGGCCATACAACTAAACTAATCATTTTTAAACTGAATGGACAAAAAAAAATACATTGGATGAACAACAGCTTGTCATACTTTTTCAGTGCATCTGCACTTTATATTTTAAGTTATTTTTTCAAATGTTTTTTTACTGACTATTAGTTTGCATACTCGCTTTAGACATTTGTATTAAAATCCCCCCACCCTAAACCATCCTGAACTAGCTAATATTATTCTGGTCTCATTCAGTAAGGGAAAAAGAGGAAGAGACAAGTCGTGTTATTGTTCAGTCTTGAACTCTAAACCTGCCTCTAAACATTAGAGGCAGGATTCTACATACTGTAGTGCCCTTTTAAATATTTTAAGAAATATTACACTGCAATCATACTCAAACATTATTATTATTGTGTAATTGCACAAAGTAAATTTTCACTGGTAAGAAATCTGAGTGGCTGGTAGATTTCTGTAATGTACTACCTGTGCTGGTGTCTGGTATACCAAAACGTTAGATGCCCTGCTTTTAGCTATTTTTAAAGCTGCCTGGTAGGATTCTCTTGTGATGTCTGATAATCAATAATTTATTTGTTTATCTTTAAATCTTATAGTACAAAATCATTATTCACACCTTGCAATTCTGGTTGTGTTCCAACATGATAAATATAACTACTTTAACTACTAAATATAACTACTAAGTTGTTTTAAACACAGCATTGTGCAAGATAAGAAAAAACACTCAACATTCTATTTTTTAATAAAACATTGTTTTAAATATTTAATGCTTAGGTTTGAATAACTCAGAATGTTTCTAATGTCAGGATGAATCTATGCCCCAGGCGATCTGTGGAGTAGGTCCAGCTGGAAGCCCAAATGAAAAATGTAATCACCATTCAGAGATTTGTGTTGTTTATTTCCTATGCAGTTGTGGTCAATCTGGATCTACAAAACCAATGGTGTGCTGTGTCAACGTTTGCTTTGGTATTATATTGACAGCCGTAGCGAGCATTTCCATTAACCCTCTAAGCAAACCCATTACGCTTCACTGCTCTCGGTATAAAGGAGTTTGATTGAGGGATACAAAATTGCTCATTTGAAACCCTCCCTTCCTTTGCATCCAAGACTGTATGATGAAAATTTCCATGATACACTACTCTCCAGAATTACTGGGACAGTGAAGCATATTGTTCTACTTCAGGCACTATACTTAAGCATTTGAATTGGAAAAGAAACAATGATGTATACATTCTCAACTGTTGTTTGAGGGTATTTGTGTATGTATTGGTTTGACTATTTAGAAATGATAACATAGTCCCCCTATATCAGGGCACCAAAATTATTAGAACAGTTGTAGTGAGGGGGATAAACATTAACCCTTTGAATGTTACTGAGGGGACAGGTAGGAAAATGAGTGCAAGAGAATCTATGACCTACATGATTTATGAATGCGTGTGTGTCTAATATATCAGTTATCATAAGCGCCCATAAGGTGTAGGTCGCTTAACACGAACTGGACTCAGGGATGACTAGTCAATGTGATGTGTTCCTGGGCCTAACCAGACTGCTTCGAAATCCAGGACTCAGGAATGACAAGTCTGGTCGCTTAGAATAACTTATGTGTGTGTAATTATCAGTAACCCTACGAGCTTGAGTGTGAAGATGAACGAGGAATGCCGTAGTAATCTATGTTCCAAAGTAATACAATTATGTCCAATCAAGTAATAACGTTAAAATACAAAACATAGTTACATACCAACACGATTCAACATCCTCCCAACTAGTCTGAAAGTCTGCTAAGTATAGAGTTAGGTCCGGAAATATTTGGACACTGACACAATTTTCATAATTTTGGCTCTGTCTGCCAGCACAATGGATTTGAAATAAAACCACCAAGATGCAATTGAAGTGCAGACTTTCTTCAGTTGTTGTTTGTTCGTGGGTCTTTCTGTCTTACGTTTTGTCTTCAGCAAGTGAAATGCATGCTCGATCGGGTTGAGATCATGTGACTGACTCAGCCATTGCAGAATATTCCACTTCTTTGACTGGAAAAACTGGGTTGCTTTCGCAATATGTTTTGGGTCATTGCCCATCTGTAAAGTGAAGCGCCTTCCAATCAACTTCACTGAATTTGGCTGAATCTGAGCAGACAATATATCCCTATACACTTCAGAATTCATCTGGCTGTTTCTGTCTTCGGTCACATCATCAATAAACACTAATGAACCAGTGCCATTGGAAGCCATGCATGCCCATGCCATAACACTGCCTCTACCGTATTTTACAGATGTGGTATTCTTAGGATGCTGAGCCATTCCAAGCCTTATCCATACTTTTTTCTTCCCATCATTCTGGTACAGGTTGATCTTAGTTTCATTTGTGCATAGAATGCTGTTCCAGAATCAGGCTGGCTTTTTTAGATGTTTTTTGGCCAAGTCTAATCTGGCCTTTCTCTTCTTGAGGCTTATGAATGGTTTGCATCTTGTGGTGAACCCTCTGTATTTGCTCTCGTGAAGTCATCTGTTTATGGTAGACTTGGATAATGATATGCCTACCTCCTGGAGAGTGTTCTTCAATTAGCTGGATGTTGTGAAGGGGTTTTTCTTTACCATGGAAAGCTTTTGAGTCAACTGTCCAATTATCTTTGGTCCCTTGAAAAAGAGGGGGGCTAACATATTAGAGCTGTAATTCCTAAAACTTTCCT